>JTDE01002240.1:87290-98947 GCA_014338405.1 Paragonimus skrjabini miyazakii | reverse complement strand
AAAAGAACTGTTTGTGACGTTGATGCTGCCTTGGTAGCAACTGAACTGGTTTTGAACTTTGACCTTTTGTGATTGTCATGTGGTTTGGAATTTTGTACATTTTAGCTCGTCTGCAGTAAACACCAGTAGAGATGCAGCGAAATCTGCCCGAGCATAAATCGTGTAATGTCAGTCTTTTGTCTGCTCTATTCAAATTTTCAACGGGAAATGGTTGTTTCAAATATCTAATTATTGTAAATTATCCAGGGCTCTTCTAGTTTCACATAGGACACACAAGCGATTCGTTTACGCACACGGTAAAAAACCACTACCCCATACTCTGTATTCTCATCAGCCAAGTTCTGAAAAAATTCTTTGATGGACCTTATTGACAACCTATTCAGCTTTTGTTATTGATGTTTGGTCGTTTCGCCGACTAGCAGATTAGCCCATAAACGCTCTGTCACTATGCTATCACCAGTGTAACTTGATGTGAATTCAACGACATCCACATCCAGGGCTCCAGATATTCTCGATAGATTTCATTTTTCAGAACGCTTTCATCGCTCTAGTTAGACAATACAATCAACTGTATACTCGAAACATGCATGAGACTTCACGTGCCTAGAAGGCACACACAAAAAGGATCACTGAAAGGACATGTCAAGAGATTGGGTACAAAAACAAGTTGAAGATAATTCTGAGATCGACGTTATAACTGGAAAGTGAATCCGACAAGGGTACCAATTAGCTTACTTTGGGTGTGATACGGTGATAGGAGCATCACTTGCCGGGGTTGAAATGTTATATTGCCATCGGGAATCGTGATGAACAGGCATTTGGCGAGCATCTGCTGATCGGTTTAGAACTTTAGACGTAAGAGGAACGTGTGTTGCAGTCGGTGTGAGCGAACAGTTGTGGAACGTGCTTTCGGCTGTCAGCTCCTTGAGCGGAGCACGGCTGATGGCAGAAACACCGAATCGGGACGGAAAACAGGCCAGCTTTGCCGCTGAGGTGTGGGAAGTGGAAATTGCTCCGGTGGTCGAGTAGAGACCTGAACGGCGCCATCGATTAACCATATGGCGCATACTTCAACAGGGAAAAGAAAGCCATTATCATCAGTAGTTCACGCTAATGCTTTACTGACATACCACTACAACGAAAGAGGTCTAGTTTAAATATAAAAGAAGCGAAAGGAACAGAACCTGTTTTCTCAACTATATACCTAACTCAACTTTCTCAACTACATACCTAAACTCGAACAGTCAACATCAAGGCGCCTGTCTTGCAAACAGTAAACTCAGTTACAAGTGAAGGTAAAATGTCACTCACGAGACGGTTTCCTTTCGACTTCACCGTTCCGCCTCGCCTAGTTCAGTTGCTTTACAGATAACTCAGCCAAACTACGACAACATTCACGCTGTTGGACACTATTAAAATGTCACGCAATTGTGGTCTTGTGTTATGTGTAAGCCGAACGTGCAGACGTTTCGATAAGCGGTCTAGTTTTGGACAACCCGTTTGCAATACAAAAATAAACACCCTACGATGCAAAAACAAAAACTCCAGGTAACAACTGCGATTCGCAGAACCACACATTCTTGACTTCGTTAACATCAATGAGAGGTCTGAAGCGCTGAATTACTAACTACGTTTCATTTGCCATTACCGTCCAAAGATGCTGTTTGTTATGACACCGGAGCATGGTCCGGTTAATCAAACCTGACCGGAATGAGGTGAAATAACATAGAATGCGACCGGCGAACAGTGCGCAATAAACAGACGAGGCGCCATGCGGTCTGACTACTAGATTTCTGGCAAGGAGTCTAGCGTACTGTCGACCAGCTTCATCATCATCATAAACAGCAATACATCAGCGCTTAACTGCCACACAACCACGAAGAAACAACCCCTGTTTAGGAAGAGAATAAAGAAAGGGGAGGGAACTAATCACCAAAAACAGCTACGTCTACATTCAAACATGCAACATCAAGGCGCCTACACCTTGCAAAAAAACAACCGAGCTGTAAGTGAAAGTAAGACGTCATCAGCAAGACATCTTCCTTACGGCTCTCACTGCCCCGCGTCATTAAATGCACTCACTTCACAGACAACTCGGACAAATAACGACAACATTCACGCCACTGAACTCGGTTAGTCACATCCTACCTAACGTCTCAAGCTACCGACTCTGTGAGTCGCGAGGGCTTCAGCCCGGGAGACGAACCCGATCTACAGTGCCCAACCCCTTCGTGAACGATTTCATTTGTCTACGCCAGGTCATCACCTGTCCATCTCGCATCTTGCGCCAATCGACCGCAGCGTCGGCAAACAGTGCTCGATGTGGCAAGCGATTAGCTGGCATCCTTAGTACATGAACTAACCACCTAAGTCTGCAAGTATAAGGACTGAATGAATGAACTCGTTTGACAATCAGTGCCAAACACCTGCTTCCTAACCTCCTCGTTACCCACTCGTTGGTACCACCCGATACGAGCGATTGAACGCAAACATCGGTGTTCAAACACTTGAAGACAGTTCACGTCCTCCACTCTGATCGGCCATGTTTCGCTGCCGTAAAGTAATACAGCCCTCACTGTTGTCTGATATACGCGACCCTTAAGCTTCTGTCGCCATAAGTGCCTCAGATTAGTAAACACCGCCCGAGCCTCAGAAATATGCGCCTCTGTTTAATTCTCTACACCTCCGCCGCCACCGCCGCTGATGCAGCTTACCAGGTATACAAACCGGTCAACAACTTCCATGACTTCATTATCTAACATTAAATCTACGTAATCACAGCAGTCTTGCAGAAGCATTTTGCATTTCGAGGCTGCAAAGCGCATTCCGGAGTACTTAGCAGAACGCGAAATTGCATTCAGCGTTGCTTGTGCCGCTTGAAAGTTGTCAAACAGCAACACCTTGTCGTCAGCACAATCAAAGTCAGTCAACCTTCCACCAGGTAGGAGGTCCACACCGGCATGTCGTGACTCCCGGAGGCAATCCTCCATTATTTCGTCCATGACGAAATTGAACAAAAAAACTGCGGAGGGGGACAGCCTTGACGAACGCCGCTTCGGGCGCTGAAACTGTCAGACAGTTCACAGTAAACCTTAATCTGAGCCGAAGTATTTGAGTAAAGCGCCGACAGTATGTTCACATACTTGGTCGGTACACCCCTGCGTTTAAGCGACTCTAAAAGTGTAGATCGATCCATCGAATCGAATGCACCTTTATAGTCGAGAAATACGGCAATTGTTAACCGGCGGTACACATGACATTGCTCCAGAATTTGACGGAGGGTAAAAATGTGTTCTATACAACCCCGTCCAGGGTGAAACCCTAAGTGTTCATCCTTAATGTGTGCCTCCCGAACTGCAGTGAGTCGACGAAGTATAACGGATGCCAGAACCAGCTCCAACATGGACACAAATCGGAAGGGTAACATCGTGCGACGATAGCGGATCGTGCACTCATGCTGACCATAGATGTGTTCAACGGTTTTGTTAGGCGGTCAGTGATCATTCTGACCGATGTTTTGTTTATCGCACATTTGAAACCCAGTCTCATTATTAAGGAAAACTTACAGTAGCGTTCAGGCTGGCTTGGTTTCGATCGATTTCAACCACACAACGTACAACTTGAGTTTATGTCGGTCTTTCTTTCCTAACGTGATTTATTTGTTTTGTTACTCATTTGATATTGTGTGTATATGACTGAGAGGAGCACAAAATGCATAATCGTGTAAGTTATAGCCTTTAAGTTGAGGTTATGAATGAATCGATTATAAGTGAAATACACTACTTAAACAAAAAGACCTGTTCAAGCAAACTGACCGAAAGATCACCTGAGCCGCCCGCACGGCAGCCCTAAATCGACGTAAAGGGGTCGGAATAGCTGGGTGGGATAAACCACCACAATTTACCAATCCATTAGTATGATCGGTCAACATCCATTCCGGTCGACCGAGACTGGCAATCACGGCTTCTTCAGAGTATTGAAAACCGCCCAAGAGAAGTAGCAAATATCGTTTTTGGAATGTCAGAGCGCGCCGATAGCTTTGTGCACGAAGATAGTGCGCGTGAACATTTCGGAACTGAAAACAAATACACGAGTGAAAACCATGGGAGCATAACAGAATAAGCACGACTGCACTATAGACACACACTTATACTAGATGCGAACGAACGACGGAATAGTGGAATGAATAATGTGTACAAGTACAATAAAAATAGACTGAGTAGCAGGTTTTCATAAGCAAACCCGTGAGTTTCTTCACCGTAGTGCCCAGACACAGGAGATGCGGTGATATCAGGACGTATATAAACACCTTGAAGTTTAACACCTGAGCTCAAACATACAATATTTGTGGAGTAAGCCAATTACTTCCTGTGTTAATATTTACAAACGTTTTCTTCTACCTTAATAGCTGTACGGCAGTTATACACGAACATAACCAAAGACGAGGATAAACTCAGTGTTTAATTAGAAACACAAGGTTCACAGAATCACTAGTTAGCTGGGGAAAAACAGCAATAAACGAAAACCCATTGATATGGTAGCGGAAAACTGATAAGCATGTTTGAAGTGCCGTGTTGTGGTGCAATGAAAAAACCATTGTGACGTCCAGAAAACAAAAGATCAGCACTTGATAGCTTGTTAAACCACACCCACTTGAAAAATTTTAGTGGTACAAAAGAAACAGTAATTTGACTAATACAGGTAGAAGTGGTTAAAATTTTTTTTTACTATAGTGTTACAACGGTTTCCATTTCCTCCGATCCGGTCGGGAGTGCGTTGATCACATTTTTATCTTGCGATGGATCTTGGAACATCGACACTCATATAGGCAGCCGACGGTTTTGGTCTTTTTGGACCTAAAGGCTGCTTTCGATTCAGTTACTCGTTAAGTTCTCATAAACTGTCTTCTTCGCAAAGGAGTACCAGGGAAATACGTGAATCTGTTGAGATCGCTGTATGCTCACTCTGCAAGAAGGATGAGAGTTTATGGACAACTGTCTCGGGCGTTCATCACTTCTAATGGTGTTCGTCAGGGGTGTCTGATTTCCCCCTTCCTGTTCAATTTTGCCGTAGACAACATTCTGGAGGGTGCGCTTCGGGAATCCAGTGGGCTTGGTGTTGAGCATCTTCATGGCGCTAGGTTGACCGATCTGGAGTATGCGGACGACATTGTTTTACTTAGCCCCTCTGCCGAAGACATGCAGACTATACTGAACAGAGTGAGTAACCGTGCTGCTTTGTATGGAATGCGTTTCGCACCTCCAAAGTACAAAGTGCTGCTTCAAAACTGGGGCATTTCCACCCCTACTTTCTTCATGGCAGCTAATGAGCTCGATACTGGACAGTTTCACATAGTTCCACTGTCACTGTTGAGGTGAGCGGCGTCCCGAGCCACATTACGTTTTGGTCAGGCTCATAGCTGCTGTGATGATGATGATTATATCAAACTGGTTTAAGATCAATACGAACGCGACGGAAGCAGCACCAAACAAAGTGAATTATCACCAGCTAAGAATAAACTAATTTGGCAAGCAACTGGAATGCAGGAAAATTTGATCCGTTAGCCACTTCAAGATGGTGTGTTAGCGGATGTGGTCAAAAAATACGTCTGGAGAGTAGATCTCGCAAATCAAATGTATCAGATGATAGAGTGCTATCAAGAGAACTCAACAGTCGTTGGTTCAGTGTACAAACCGTTAAAGACAAGATCTTTGACTAATCCCAAATACAGCTTGCATAGTGCAGCGAAGAACCAACGAATGAGGTTTAGTCCTTAGGTGGCTCATCAGTGATCTTTTATTAATCCAATGTCAGCAAAGCTTCAATTCTAAGTGAGACAAACCTATAGAGAATAAGAAAGCAGTCTTGAAGATTGAAATTTGCTGGCAAGAAATGTGTGAGTCGAATGGGGACAGATTCACAGTGATTAGAGTCCGACACAACGATGCCATCTGATGGAATAGCAAGGGCGACAGGTTAGCCCCCGATGGTGAACCAGTTAGTCACACCTGGAAGTGTTTGTCGAACATTTTCTGCCGGCAATTACTAGAATGAGCCGTTCAATTCACTACTAGAACTGCCGGGGAGCGACAGTGAAATCACGAGAGCCGTTCATAGCATTTGATCGCGAAGCTAATAGGAGCAGTATTAATGTCGCACACCAAGGAATTTGTCGGAAAAAATCAGGCATAGTTCGAGATCGATATGATGGATGACCACTTCGACCGATTATATTAAACCTTCTAGACTGCACCTTAACATTACGAGGTTGTAATCGTCCACAGGTGGTTTGATCAATGGTCAAACCGGCAGATCCCCCCCACACAAAATTTTACTCTCCTTTTGAAGTGGCTAGTCTACGAATGTTCGGTTACAGTAACATAAAGCACATTGGTGCAACCTCTAAACAGAAAGAAACGGAGTAACTTGACGTAGAGAGGGACCACAACGGTTACCGACGAGTTAAGGAACCACACACACCGCAGTGATCACCAGTAAACACATCGATAAGAATACCGAAGAAGGTTAACTTGCAAACAAAACGTCTTTCCACGTCTTTCCATATATTTGAAGCAACTTTTGGATTACAGGTATGCAAAGCAATTCAACTACAATTAAAACTGCTAAGTGGACCTTGAGCGAAACCTTAATTAATGACGCACATCGGTAGAAATACGTGAAAATTAACCCACGGCACTTATCTAGAGAGTAAAAGCACTTACACGTTCCATAGATACAGTGCTTTCACCTCCCGGAGTTTCGACAGTTGACTGTTCTGTCTTTGTGACGGTAGATCCGGACGAAGTCCGCGAGACCTTCGAGAAGAAATCGATGTACAGAAGAGTGGTTGGTGTCGTTCACACGAAACAGAGAGCAAAACATAGATTACGCATCTTATGCGAAAGCAGTAACTGATCGCGAAGGAACTATTGAAATAAGAGATTTCGACATCAAATATACAAACCAGCATGCAGAAGAGCATGACAAACGTTCGTTTTCGATAAGTCATCATCACATGGTAAGTGAAAATGGGGATGGATATGGAAGAACATGTGTCCATATACTCATCTAGCCTGGAAGACAAACTCCCTGTCGTCGATCATTCCATGTGTGTACACTCATTCTCATAATACTGCACATCATCATAAACAATGACAGATGATTGGTTCGCACTGATACTGTTACACATCAAACTATGGGGATCGCATGACGAAGTGTTATCATCATCGTCAAAGACAATAGTGCATCGTGTAACCGCCATACAGCTATGAACAAAAGAGCAAACTTTAGCCAAGAAAGAAGAGATAGGGGAAAATTAAGTACTAAAAATAACTATGATTACACATAAACATTCAACATAGAGGTGCTTACATCTTACAAATAAACAACCGACTCTCTCAGGTTTATCGCGTAGCCGACATAAATCTCGTCAACCACTCAGAACTGGTCAGTTAACGGATGTTACCGTCGAATCGGTTGCACAATCCTATTGTTTGCACACAAAGAGAGTTTATGTGAGCCTTCTAGTTGGTGTGATTAAAAGTCATGTCACCAGCTTGTATTCACCCTCAAATACCGAGCAGCGAATCCGTGAGGTACTGGTGTGTGGAAATCCAAACTATTTAACTGGCTAGATGATGGATGTAAATTTGTTGATCCACGAACTGAGAAAATTCGTCCCCATCGTTTGCATTCCCTATTTTCCCCCCTAACTTGACACTTGTTCCCACTACCTCACTCACCCCATTTTGTTTTACTGAACTAATGTATCATTAAATGTCCGCGGCGCGAGTAGCCATTCTTGTCCTGGTCTACTGGCGTGACGGCTCACCTTTAGCCTTGCGGGTCCTGTTGAGAAACTATTGATTTTGTTGGAGGAGATTACCGTCGCGAACGATTGAGGTTTGCTGTTTGTAATTACTGATGCATTTCTTTGATAGTACCGTAGAAATTGTGGGATCCAATCTTGTTTTCATTTTGGGAATCCGTGTTGGGCTACGCGTAACTCAGCGATCAGACGTGAATCGTTACAATTGATGTTTGGAATTTTGTGATGCCCCATACAAACTATTTTTATTCCGCCAAACCTCGTTTTGTTGTCTACATATGGTTTTAAATTCGCTGAGCCTATATAACTGCGTCGATCTGATAACAGATTATAACATTGTTCCTCACGTTTTTTTAATACTTTAAAGGAATATCAGCTTGGACAAATCGTATAACACAAGAGTCTATCCACACAGAAAGGCACCAATGAGAAAATGGTTACAGCTGCTATTGTTTCAGACTAGTATTATAAAAACATATGAACTAATTTGAGTAATCTGGAGGAGCGAAAACAAGATACCTATGCAGGGTTGTAAACAGTAGACTGGATGAAACAGTCAAACGTTAGGTGAGAACGGAGCACTCAGAACTATGGCGGATAAAGTTACCGTGTTGTGAATACGCGGAAAAGATGCGGGTAACACGACACGAATTTGACACCACATGAGAACGTTATTCCATAAGGAATGGCTAGTATCCAGAATAGACTAGAGATTTATTATTTCTATTATAGATATCAGAGTCAACCTTCTTGAGAGTTGGAGACAGTCATTTGACGCTGTTTCAATCAGTCAACAAAACAACGAGCATGCAAACCGAGTGTGTCCGAGGGTACTGCTGCTTACAGCAGCTTGTTTCAGTGGCCGAGACCAACGGACATTTGTGTACATGTGCAACTACAGGTAAATTTGTCGTTCCATACACACACACAGCATCCAGTGAGAATTCGAAGAAACAAGATCAGAGTGCGTGTGAATAGCAGTCTTTGTGAAACAGCCGGCTACAGCTGATAAGTTAGATGTTAAGCTGAAGTGAAATTGACATAGTTCGGGAACAAACAGTTGAGAGACACATCAATCGTAGTATCTGGGATAGGACGACAGATGACTATGAAGAACAAAAGGTGGAAGCAACGAAGTGGATGGCACACATACACTTTATCGTATGTATCTTGTGGGAACCACCATTTCGAAAATGCTAACTGATCTATTTGCTATCGCTGGAACGCGAAAGTGAACGCGGATGACATCATCTAACGCTCTGTTAGGGAAGTAATTGAGTGAAAAAGCACACTACTGGTACAATACCAGTAGTTTATAGCATATGTACGATTTTGATGATCAACTGAAAGTCGGGAAATCGTGGTGCGCTATCATGGCAGCCGTGTGTTTGTTAACACTTTTGCATCCAAAGACCATAAGATTATTAAGAATTTTTCACCTCATGTTCTTGGTTCAAGGGAAGGAGGATACATGATCTGCAAGGGACACCAATGCAGTGGAAAAGAGAGTGAAAACTACACTGCCATCGATACTTGCAAACCCGAACCAACTAGATCGCTACCAGAATTTAGGCGATGATTGCTCATATTCAATATTTCACTCATAAAACAAGCATGGAGATGCAGGCCAGAATGTTATAATAGCCGTTCACTAGAAAGTATTCGTAATTCATCACAACTACACCCTGACGGGTTTATCGTTGGTACAACTTCGTAGGGAACAAACGTCACGCTTCCCGGTGTGAGCTTGAAACACAAGATGATGTGCCCCATACTTTCAAACTTCCGTCTCAAATTTGTTAGTGCATAAAAGGATAAAAAGGTTTAGGATTAAGTTCCTCCAATTACATTTCAATTAGCATGAGTCACGCTGGAGCATGTGATGATCACAAATGACTTTACACGATTCGAAAATAACGTAATTTGCCGGAATGAATCCCTTGAACTATTCGACTCCCGATGTTATAATACAACTTACCGAAAGCGCAGGATTACGTCCGTTTCGAGGAGACTCTAAATCACGTTCCGCATTGTGGTCAATTCCATTAGTCAACTTAGGAGTGACGGGTGCGGAAAGATCAAAAGCACGCTGCTGTTCTGTCCGACGAACGGATGGATGAAATGATACAGATTTGGGCGCGGCACGCAATCTAGTTACATCTTGGTCGTCATCTGCGTCAGAGGTCGAGGCAGACGATGAACCGTCATCAGCCCCAATCTGATCAGCTGCCGCTAGCGAGAGAAGCCGAGTACAGACACTTTTGAGTTCCGCAAACCGAGAACTAGGATGTCGTTGTTTGGTCTCACTGGAATTTTTCGCCTGATTAAGATCGTGGAGTACAGGTGCATTTGGTGAACTGTTAGGTAATTGACTCCGTGTGCAGGATACTAGAAAAGGCATAACTCGAAGTTCTGTTTCTGCCAGGTTCAAACGAAGCGCATTGTTGATAGACTGAACGGAAGGTAAAAAATTGAAAGGTTCCACATAATTTCGAACAAAAATAAAAATTGGTCACCATAATCACTGCTTAGAGGAACGACCAACAGATACTCAGTAAAAGACGAATACTGCCTCATGATATTTCTAAACACCACAGGTATGTACATTGCTGCCGTTCTTGGTACTAAGTTACCACGCGTGATTGTTGTTCAGATAGGCATAAATGTAACACTGGAAATAATCGCACATTTTGGCGTGCGATAAGCTACCTAAAAGTAATCACATCCGCTTGAACAAACTACACATTCAATAGTTCTAACGAGTAACGTAATCCTACAAAAGATATCAGTAAGTGAAGTGACGTTATGAAATTTGACACTACGAGAGGTCTGTCATTCAAAATAGTGGTTCATATGCAAGTCCAATATGGGCAGGCTGCTCAAACAAAAACACTCAAGATGACTGAGTTTGACATTGCAACCCTGTGACAAAGATAGTTGGCATATATATCGCTGATCTAGCCGGAACTCATTTTCTGAGGTGCAAGTGCAATTCATATATTTTGTGAACAATAATATGTCTTGAATATTGAGATTTCGACTTTAATATCAGAGTGGCTTCTGTTTGCGTGTGATTTTGGGGATACTACATGGGCTACACCTATTGCCAGACCGCTAAAACCTGGACACCAAAAACAGTATAGGCATCTATTTGTGACTTTCGTCACGTTCAAACGTTAGACAGACGGTTAGCGCATCATTGTTAGAAAAGAAACTAAATATGTACAGTTGTTAACGAAGTTCGTTCAGTTCGTCTGGTTAGGTGCACTTGCTGGAGATGAGTCTTGTGTTCTAGGAAGCCGCTGTGCCAAGGTACATATTTCGTTTAACGTTATAGAAGTGTTCCTAATCTTCAACATGTGGAGATCGAATTAGAGACTGGTCTATTTTACTTCAAAAAAAGATCATATATTGAATACTCACGCTGAAAAATCATATACGCTTTATGCAAGTTCAACACTGGGTGGTAATCCGTTACAACGTTTAACTGAATCGAAATAAAAATGAAAACTTTTTGCATGTTTGTGTCGTATACTCAAGATAAAATACAATTTAAAATAATTTGAGTTCCCATTAACCAGTTCATCAAAACAGAAAAAGGACATACACAGCGATATGTTAACAATTCGTTTACTTTCATCAGTCGCAAAAGTGAAACATAGCAGTTAGATACGTCATACAGAGAAGGACAAACAGGAACTAAAATAATTTTCTGCTGTTTCCTAATACCATACAAATAAGCATCCATGCGGATTCAATCTGCCTAATCGATGTTGCACGCTTTCGGACTCTTTACAGATATGTTAACAGGATTAAACAACTATGATCT
>JTDE01002240.1:71536-84766 GCA_014338405.1 Paragonimus skrjabini miyazakii | reverse complement strand
TGAAGAGTTTCGGAACTGCTTGGAGCGTTTGGGAATTAGGAAAGTTCGCACAACGTCATACCATCCTCAAGCAAATGGACTGACGGAACGAAACAATCGCACAATCAAGGAATGGTTGGCGGCGAAAGAAGGAAGCTGGGAGGAAACACTACCACTGATTCTGTTGGCCCACCGCTGTTCGCCCCAAGGGGCAACGAAGAAATCGCCGTTCGAGCTAATGTACGGGCGCGTGCCACGTCTGCCAGTCGATCAGGAGATTGGTTTATGGGGAGACCGGCAGATGAACAGGCGCGAATTAGCAGACGCTCGAAGAGTGGCCAACCAAAACTTGACGAACGCACAAGAAGATTCTAATGAGCAGTCAACCGCAAAGTTGTCGGATCGAAATGCGGTATTTGAAATTGGTTCCAAGGTTAAATACAGAGACAGGCGGAGTCCAGGCGCAACAGGACGCGGATCTAGGAAGTTCCTGGCGAGGTGGAGAGGACCTTATGTGGTAGTGGACCGCCGTGGTCCAGTGTATCTGATCAAGAATGATAGGAATCAACATCGAGTGCACGGAAGCCAGCTTCTCAAGTGGTACGACACCTCGAGCAGGAGATAATGTAAGCCAGGAGCAGCGACGTCTCCGAGACCAATAAGCAGATCGTCAAGAGAGCGAAGAGAACCTGAACGGCTTTTGCTGCAGCTGGAACAATCTTTGCCGGGGGGAGATGTGCAGCGAAGATGAGCGATCGTAATATACTACTCATACCACTTCCATTCAGTAGAAGTGTAGCGAAAGGGTGTCCAATAAAGCACAATCTTTATCGTCCAATACGCTAGTTCACATACTACGCGCGCGCTCGCGTTTATGAGTCAACAATCCAGTTCACAACACCCCCAGATTTCCGTTCACGCGTCGTGTGCACTTCTACCAGGTTTAAGTGTGTGATCGGCGCCTCTATCGGGGGTTTTTCCGCCTACCAGTCTTCGTCCATTGGTCCGATTCCGCTCAGCGATGGCTCGTCCGGTCGCTCGTGCTGTTCTCCATCTATCCACAATGGGCTTTGATCGCATTCCACGGTGGTGTCGAGATATTCCTCCGAGTGTTGGAATAACCGAGCCTCCGATTTCGTCGTCCATTCTATTTTGCCTGCAATGTCTCGCCCGTTGGTCCCATCCGGTCGAGCGATGACTCATCCGACTGTTCCCGTTGTCCGCCATCCGATCGTTGAGGGCTTGTGGACGTGCCTGCCTTCGGCGTTGAGGTACTCCGCCGAGTGTTTGAATACTCGCACCTCCGGCCTGGCAATCCACCACAGTAGGACCAGAGCATATATTTTGATAACGTACAAGTCGTAGGAAAAATGCAGGAAGGAAAATCAGAGTACAGCATCACCCATAATGGTCCCTGCTACTTAAAGGAACTGAGCATTGACGTCTGTGGCAGCCGAGACGGCCTGGGGCCGAATACCGCGTGCAAATGAGTGGTTTTGTTTCAGGTCTTGCTTAAATGCTTAACCCATCTGTTGCTTTGTCGAATTAACAACCCTTGTGTCATCCGCGTTCTTGGATCACAACAGTATGAATGGTCAGTCTAATGTCCTTTCTGTCTGTTGTTTAGTAATCGTAATACAACTCTTCTCGTTCTTGCTCTTGTTTCTAGAGTTACACAATTATAGACAAACAGTACGTCCACGTAGGCCTTTGCTGAACGGTCATTGTCACTCCCTTCATTCTCTTCAGCCACGCTCTCACAACGTACGCTCCAGTTTTTGTTTTACATTCACGTGGCAGGTACAGCAGGGGCTAATGTGTTGTGATCGCAAAAGACGAAGCTGTATGCTATACAACATTAATAGTGTCATATTCTAGATGGAATGTGGCTTGATTCGTGTGCAATATCTTGGTTTATCACGATGCCATGGAACCTCTACTGAAGGAACAACAACACAAACTGCTTTTAACGTTCAGTCCCAAGTAGAAATGAATGCAAATCACTGCAGACGGGGCCAAGGTGTATTGGGGAAATTGCATAAATATTCATCCAGTGTATGTTACCCAGCAGAAATCGAACGAATAAGTTGTTACCCAACTAAAGCTTTAAAAAAAACATAAAACCGATTATGGACAGACTAAAGATGTGTCTCTCAATGATGGGTCGGACATGCAAGGTGCTGATCGGATGTCTATCCACAGGGTCATACGAGAAAAGTGAACCCCGTTTGTCCTGTAAAGTATGAAGACAGCACAAAACGAAACAAAACTTTTTTTCCCAAGACGAAATAGAAACCGCAGTATACTTCTTCAGTAGATACAGTCAATGCTGCCTGGCTTCGCTCACTGATTGACTAGGAGGAGCAAGAACTTAAACGGGTATCATTTGTCGTGGACATAAATTAAACCGGAACCAAGTGGTGGACGCCCACGAGCACGCATAATATTTACAACGGAACAGATGGATTACCCCAAATTTTTCTGGCAATCAGTTTTCTCCACGAACGAATTCGTGATGAGCCTTGTTTAGGTCGATCAACAGTTACACATGGTAAGGCTTTCTATAAGAACAAAAATAAAAGTACAGTGAGCCATTCGATGGACAAGGCAAAGTACACCATGACGATGGCTTTTCATATCTGAACTCCGATAAGGTTGCATTTACAGGACAAAACACCCCTAACGAAGTATATTATCAGCCTAGTCTGTTTTTAGGCCAAAACGAACTGCTATGTGGCAAGTTGATGTTCGTAAAAATGCCTCCGAAAAACCAATATTGTTCATCAAAAGGCTCTTCAACAACTTGGTAAAGTGCGGAAACCATGATGTGTAATCCAGCATAATTCGATCTCGATCGGTAAGTGCACGAACTGTCAAAACTTAGTGCCTTTTTACAGGTTATTGAGAAGTGTATCTTCTAATGAACCCGGCAAAGCAATTCGTTCACAATCGCCAGATCTAAGGTTGAAGGTACAATCATCCTCGAGGCCGTGCAAACCGACAGGCAGAAACGAATGTCTGCTGTTTGAAGTGAAGCTGCAATTTTACGGTTCACACTTTCTGAGGCAGATTCATTGTGGTTTAGTTTTCGTCTCGTTCCCGATAAACCTTCTGTTATTCATTGCTTTCCATTCGCCAACTAGGAATCAATCTGTTCCATCCAATACGCGAACGTAGCGGAGTCAGTTGGAAATAACTGTTGTAAACCCTCGACAGAATACGCCGATTCGTTCACGATATAGTAATGCGCTTGACAGAAATCGGATTCTTGTCCTCGTAATGGAAAATCCTGGTCCCGAAAATAACACGACTGTTCCCGCAGTTGCCCCCAAGATAAGTCAAAAAACGGGTGAAAAAAGCAACTTTGTTCCGTCCCAACAACGTATGCCGCAAGGAGGAAATCACAAGGTATTTATATGAGGCATGGCGGCCTACAAACATTATCGAACCAGAAAATCGAAAGATAGTTACCAAAATAGTAGTTAGGGTCACTAAGCCACCAAGAGCATAGCGGAATAAAGGTCGGACAGACAAAAAAATATCGACGGTTATCTCTCGACTGTTCACAACATTTCTGTTCATTCTGAGTGGACAAAATCGTCTTCTTGAGGAAGGAGACAGTTTTGGACGAAAAAATCGATTTTCTAACAATAACAAGAGTATTTTACAATGTCGTAAGATCTACGTGTAGGATTCTTCCAGTGAGTTTTTCGGTGTACCTTTTACGTAAAATATAACACAGAAACGAAGGTACATTTATATAGGCAGTATAGTACAAAGGTTGCAGGATGGAAAACGTCAACCAGAGCGATATTGCACGAACCTCGGTAATGAATGCAAGGACGAGTAGAATTTCAAATGACGCATGCATAAAATTGACAGGTCAATCTACAACACGCACCTGTAGCTCCCGAGCTCGACGTTCTGCCTTTGTCGCAGTGTGACGTGCGACTGCCAGATTATTGGCGAAGCTGTTAATGGCGTGGAACAAGTCTTTCGGTGATGCGTTCAGGGACCGGAGATGAAATTCTGTATTAGCAGAAGAGTTGTTTAACGAAGTTTGCTCTGGTGAGACGGTCACATCCGATAGACTACGAAGCCAAGTGATTACGAAAGAAGAGGGTAGGGACAGAAAACGCGATAAAAATCGATATTATGAAGAATGATGGGAGCATGCAGACACTAGCAGAGGAACAAAATGAGTAAACAGTGGAACATTCGGTACATAGTGCGTGTCGGCCGATATAACAAACAACATAGTAGGAGGATTACTTAATCCAACTGTATGTGCCCGTAGTAGTGGTACAAACACATGACAACCTAGAAACGTACGATATGAATAGGGACAATTGCGATTTAGTTTGATACTTTCAATAGAATGCAAATTTACAGTTGGTACGCACTGGCAATTCACAGTGCAGTGTTCAGCTAGCACGGATGAGATAAATACGCGAGGTACACTGACCTCGGTCGGACCTAATGCACACTCTGTGTACCACGTGCACTAAGACAGAATAAAATAATTTCGCATTTTGCTAGTTATATCAAGAAACCGTTCGTTAACGGAACCTTCCATGAGCATCGGTAATTCTTCCAGTCAACGAGTCCCATCCAACTCTGTATAGGACCTTCGGTAGTTTTCCTAATCAAAACAATTCCATGGAATCTTGCAAACAATATAACATATTTAGATTGACAAGTTGCAACTTCGCCTTGTGAAGTTGGAGGAAATGGAACGCACGTGCAGATTCTCCGAAAAGTAAGACTAAGATGGTGGGACATATCAGCAAGACACAAAGAAGAATCGTTGCAATAATATTAATCGAAGATAGAACGATTTGGCGTCAACACACTTCACACCCATTGTGTTACCACTTTTTGTACAACTGTGTACGGTATTCAATCGGGTTGAGTTGAGAAAGCATTAGTATTTAGTAAAGGTTATCTGGACGATCGATATCGGGAAGCAGAAGAACGAATCTAGGATGTGAAGGGCGAGAGACAAACACTTTCATGTTTAGTCTTTGTTGGTAGAATGGTTCAAACTAAGTCTATTCGTTTTTCGTTCAAAACAATACACCGTAAAACAAAATAAAAAGATCACTTAATATTTTTGCCAATATTTATGTTCAGTTAAAAACACAAATGATCAAAAACACGTTGCAACAAGGCAAAAGGAACAAAAGCACATTTTTGAAAAGTTGTTAAAAAAATATTGGAAGAACAGCTGTGACGAATTTACGAGTTCAGCTGAGAAATCGTTTTTAGAAGGTATCTATTATAAAATGTTTTAACCGCTCCTCCATGAAATCTTGATACCAGCACATCGGTAGACCTTTCACACAAAAAACTGAGGACAAATTAGTTTACACTATACTACTGTTTTTAACGTAGCCACAGGGTGGTAACTAAAAAATAAAATTTTGAAAGGTGTCAAAGCCTAACCACTCATAATCAAAGTGAAGGGGGAGGGGTGCGGTAATTAGTGGTTCTGAATACTGACTGAACGAAGGTTGACTAAGAATCGGTTGAACAACTGGTGATGGACGAGCCACAATGTTAAAAGTGTGATCGTCAAAACGTAATAGTGTAACGGCTAACACAGAACTCCCAAATCATGTGCAAAGTTTTTCAAAACATGATCAATCACTGAAACGCCTAAAAACTCCGTTCATTGTAATCGTGACTACTCGTGGTTGACCTGGAAAATCAGAAGTGTTTCACCCGAGGAAATGTCGATCAGCCTCACGCCGATGACCTGGAAAGTCTCAATCAGAAGTACATTTCCACAAATAAAAGGCCATTCTCAAAACGGTTGCCTACATGGAGTGAGCAGAACCGGTTCCAACTACTGGCCACGCGTTCTACCAAGAATGAATGGTCTAGACGAACGTCTTAGTTACGTCTAGTAAATTGTGCAGTGTTTATCAACGGGGATGAAAGTACAACTATTTTTTGTAATTTGGTTACACAAAAAGCACAACTTTCGGATAAACTGGCGATAAGATCAATACGAATAAGTCGATACAAAGTGCGAAATTTACTGGTCAGCGAAACCTTGATTAAAAATACACAGCAATTGTTCTGTTTGGCTACAGACGTGTCACATTATTCCGTGTGTGCGAACATGAACACTCGAAACAACATCAATCCCGCATTGCATCGACCGTCCGGCACGTCCAAACTGCTCCAAAGAGCACGGTGGATAGGCAAAAAAGATACTAATGATGAAGCCTCCCACTATTCAATCTAATTTACAGCCCACATTGATTGCAGGAAGAATCAATGAGAGATAATCAAGAATAAAACAAATTTTACCTGAAACGCAGAGATAAAAGTGACACAGAGATTCGAACCCCCGATCGGCAGACAACAGACCGACACGACATCCATGACACGACCCCACTTTCTGCACAGGTGTGAACGTACACAGTGTTAAGTTCTCGACCACGATGTCTTCCTTGAACCTTGACATGTTTGTTATTACACCGTTGAATTTAATTGTTCACAAAACAACTTTCTAAGGTGTTAACAGCTGGGTCCAGTGCACAGAGTCCATTTGGTTGTAAGTCGTATACATTTGCTAATTATTAATTTATTATGTACAGAACCAGTTCAATCTGAGTAGGATTTTAATATTCCGTCTTGTTTTAACCGAAACAAGTGGCTACAGCTGCCTAGTAGGGTTGTGTATAACCGTGGATCTTAACAGATTCTATACCCCACTTCTAGAAGTTATTTTCATGCTTAAGTCTCAGCCCATCCTTTTCTCTTACTTCCTAGTAAAAACTTTTTGCTGCCCTCCCCCTCATAATATTGTGGCAGGTAAGCATCAAGTTAAATCGCTGTGCAGGAGGAGGATGATAGGGATGACAAAAATGATGATAAGGGTGACGTAAACGATTATGGATATGATAGTAAATTGTGTGAATTTTGCATAGACTGAGAATTCAGAAAGCATTAAGGCGAGATTGTTTGAATGATGAAACATAGTCTAATCCAGAGATTCGACAAGTTAACAAGCCTTACTTGATAGCATCACTGCACTGTTCCTTCAATTCATCAACAGTTTGTTCAGCAGCTTCTGCCCTTTTCTGTGCTGTAGCCAAAGCTAATTGACTTTCCTGACAAGAAATAGATAAGAATAAAGAAAGCCAAATATAGAAAATGTGAGAAGAACGATGTATTCACTACGTGTTTGAATATTTGCATCCTTGGGCTGAGCAGATAAACAACTGGCACGCGGAAAATACTCGCCAAGTTTGAAAGAGGCTGATGAACGAGACAAAAGTCCGAGAATTGAACACTTCATGATAAATGGAAAGAATAATGGATCGGAACATCTGGTGTGTCCAGGGATACGATTAATTTACACATGAAGCGATGGTTATGTGACTACATCAATCAAGATGCGTCTCCTAGTCCGGATAACCTACCAGGAGCGTGTCTGTAGCAATTTTGAGTTCCTGCTGTAAACGACTGACTTCCTTCTTCATTGCATCTGATTGTGCTCGAAGTTGATCAGAGATTCGTTGTTCCCTAGCCAGCTGAGAACTGAGAAGGCAAGTAAGAGAGTGAGAACACGGATTACCATGACATCATCAGAAGTACAAACACGCACAAACAAACCGATCGGCAGTACTCAAAAAACGGCTTGATCATCACGTGACTGAATTGAAGCACACACCCAGCAAGGGACCGACAGGTCTATGCCAGTGAATCATCGAGCTGCAGATGTTGCACACAAAGGTGGTGCCCGACCGTGACTGTGCCGACTGATTAGACGGTGAGCAATACAGTGTGTGAGACAAAGAAAATGAGGCGATTGGCAAAAAGCTGAAACTCAAATTAAAAATTCCAACCCCACACAGAAATTCCTCATGCTGATTAAAAGAACAATAGGCGTTACTGAGCCGACTAACTTTGAAGCTAGTTCACCGTACATCTGTTTGACATCGAGATAGAGAACACAAAATGATTAATTGGGAAGTGCAAAGTATACAGCAGTGTGAGCAATGGAGGTGAACATCTACACAAAAAGGTAAAATCTTTACAAGTGAGAAGAAAACAATCTTCTCGATTCCTGGATGTTCAAAGAATTAATTTCAGCACAAAAAGAACGTCGTTCGGTTAAGACCCTACACTGAAGGTGTGTGTGCTGAAAAAGATGACCGACCGGACTGGCCTACGTGAAACGCACTTTGTACTCTCAAAGTGCAATTTCAGGATTACGGTCTCCCCAGTTTCATCCTACTTATTGTAGTCATTCCATCCGAAACGGTGGACCGTTTCGCCGGTCTAAGTAACACAATTTCGTTAGCTTATAACTCTGCGGAAAATATATATAACCGAAAAGAGAGAAAACACGTGTTATTTTTCACAAGCTTCATTACCTATGCCGTCGTGAAGACGCCTGCTTAGCGCTGAAAAGAAGTGTACAATGCTTACACATACTCCAGCCTGCTAGACGGTTCGGAAACGAGGACTGTTCGTAGCGGAGATATAAATATACCTGACGTGTTTGACAACTATCATCTCCATAAATTAACCTATCCAAAATGAGATGTGGCCATGGGAGCAATGTGGCTGTTCATTAACGTGTATTCGCAATAAATCCACTGCACTCATAATGGGTTGAAGAATAAAAATTCATTACCTGAAATGCACTCCGTATGCCAACTGAATGTTTTGCCATACCCCGTATTAGTCATTAACAGTTAAATAAAACCACGAGGAGGTTACGAATTATGAAGACCCTAACTGTTTTGTCAATAGCTTTTATCTACCGCGTTTGACACTTCGTGAGGACATGAATCGTTGATTAGAGGAGCTGTCCAACAAGACAGAGTGGCGCAGACAACAGTGTGCCAGTATCCATGAAATGTGTTTGTACCATTCAGTTATTTTCAATTTCTTTTTGCTCATCATCAAGTTGAGCTCATGGCCATTACTGATGAAGGAATAAATGCATGGGGTTCTAGAAACACAAACACACAAGTGCCATTACAAATCTACAAACCCAGACTTGTTGGTTAGGACAACGAACCCTAGCTTATTCACATAGTTGTCTGTGATCAGATGTCAAAACCGATGGTGAATACGATCCAGAAACGCAATGAAAGATATGTCATTACGTCCTTAGACAAAAATGAAGGTATTTTCTAATCCCCAGCTCGCACAGAATATGTTACCCAACAGGCTGATTCGAATCGATCAGGTGATCAACCTGATCACAAGTTTTCAATGGAAAATGAATGGATTTGCAGGATGGATCATGTTGGACGCAAAAAAAGAGCAACATTAACGGAACCGCAATTATAATTCATAGGAAACAGGATATCCAGCTGTCAATCGACGCAAACTCAAGCACTTTCTTTCCACTGTTTGAACTCAAATTAGACTAGCAAAAGAATAACGTGCAACCAAAACGGCCTGTGAGTGGCAACAAGGTTGCACAATCCCCCCGAAAGATACCAGTAATTTCAATCGATCTAACAGCAGATTAAGGCTTTCGGGTCAGACCGAGCGAGGCCATTCGCAGTATGCAATGAACACTAGCAATGGAACAGTTCAGCTATGAGAATGTGGATTTTCGGGTCAGCCCAGTCCACCTAACTCAAATTCGGGCAGCATATCGCAAGTAATGCCGAACTCTGTTAGCATAGTATATCATGAAAGTTCACACGAAGGATAATGAGCAACAGATGAATCACATATCAAGCGGAAGCAAATAAAACTGTTAAGTATGCTAGCTAATCAGCTCTTGATTCCTCCAATAAATAATCGGCTTGTTAGAAACATCCAACAAAGAACGACAGAAATGAAAGAGAAAACATATGAAGGAAAACTGTGGCCGACCTGATCCTGTCCAGTTTAGCCTGCTTCTGTTCAGATTCCAGCCTCTCTGTATGCAGTTCAGCGGTAACTTTGACCAGATCCGTTTTCAAGTCGCTCACCTGATTGGCCAAACGCAGATTCAGTCCATCTGCTCTATCCAACGCTTGTTTTTGAGAGGTCAAGCGATCACCGAGTCGATCGACTGGAGGATGTGGTTCGCAGAAAGGAAAGAGAACAATAACAAAAATAAGTTTCGAGTAGATGCAAGTCAGTAGAACGAGAAACTGGAAGCGACGACTAGAAACGTGTATAAGCAGTGTACAACACGTGTCAACAAACAGACTGACATTGCACTACTGACAACGAGTGCAAAGACACGTCAGTCGGGCAAAACAGTGTTGGAGGTTGTTGTGTACTTTTTGCATAATTTGTAATCAATGTCTGGTAAGCCAAGAGCCTCGAGCAGCAATCAGACTATTGTCACTGGTTTAGGCAGAAGGCGATAGCTGAGTGAGTTTTGTTGACCAGTCCGTAGGCCTACGCAAATGCGTCGTCTTCCTTAGCAAATTAGTTACGACTGGGGTTATACTTGCGACAACGGGATGCATTCTGCGTCCCGACACAATCGTTCTGTCGTTCCCGTACGTTCGGACCATCTCAAAACACACCACCTGTACAAACAAAACTGTAAAACCGGAATCTGAGGTTGATCATTTAGGTTTATGACTGGGTTATCTACATTTGTTCTAACCATTCGACGGTGTTATACTGAATACGCTAGAGCTCTACCAACGACTGACACGCAAACCTGTTCGTCTTATCAAACCACGAGACCAATTGGAATTAGCACACGGCACGCAAGATGTCTCCCAGAGAACACGCTTCAGCAGTGCTTACCTATCCAAGATTTCATTTATGATTTATTAGATCTGACGGGACTTACACAACCGGGTCGGCATAATAACGGAAGAATGTTACAGACTGTGGTAGCAAGTGAACAAACAATACCAGAAGCAAAACGAACCTTCAGCAGATAAACTGTCCGTACGGGTAGTCGCAACCTTTAGATCTGCAGAAAGACACTGTTTCTCCAACAGATGTGTTCGGGTAAAACACTCACGATACTGAAAAGAAAACAGAAAGTCAAATGGCCAAATAAGTCGACTAGAATAATGTACTGGAAAGCGCAAAGATGGTCTAACCGTTTAAATCCGACCTCCAGTTACGATTGTCTTTGGATTTGGGCAATGCGATCTAACGAGTCAACACCAATTTCTCGCATACCACAAAAATACAAGTAACTAAACGATATCATCGGAAAAACAGAGGCTACCGAATGATCACCGGACCTAAACATGGTCAACGTGCAACGAACAGACAACAACTCTAGTTAGGCTCACATTGCTTGATATTGACCTTTGGGATAAATTTTAAAGAGCTGGCAATGTCACTCCGGTAACTATCTCTCTTAAATTCAGAGTGGCGGTCAATTCTTACAGTTCACAGTTAAATAACTCAGTAAATCATGGATGGCCAGTTAGACGTAAGCTTGTTGGACTTAATGACGATGACTGCATACTAGCACGGACGATACTCAATAGAATTCTGGGTCTTGTGTCACACAACTCAGATAGCTCCTCGGATGAATCATCAAGACATTCGTGAAAGGTGAAGCAACCAATATCTTGTATCCAACAACTGCAAAGCAAAACCGTGACTGAGTTGTTTTGTGTCTGTCAAAGTATGCCATGACTGTCGTGCAATGAATATTCGACTGCTGAAATGGGTGGAATCAAAGCCAGAAATTGATGCATGAAACAGTTACGCGGACAACCTAGGCATTCGTGTGGATTCCAGGGTGAAGGAACACCGAACTCCAATTAAATGTGAGCTGAAATCTGAGATCAGATTTAATCTAGTGCAATCAAACACCGAAACCTATGTAAACAGAGAAGATATGGAACCAGGAACACTCGTGAATACCTTCTCTTCATGCTGCATAAATGCTGTAAGTTGGCCCGCTAACCGGCGCATAGCGTTCCAAGCAGAGTCTTGCCCATTGTCTGCCGGTAGGATCGTATCAAACACAGGTTCATGATTGGATGTAGATGACGATACACAGCGAAATATGTCTGCGGTCGACGATTGCAGCATATTCAACCAGACCAACTCATCTGCAGCGAGCGCGTTTGACGTGCAGTGAATGAGTTGCTGTAGATTATCTTTCGGAAGTGACGCCGAATCCGATGTTTGGCAGGGATTTTCGTAATTTTCTACAACCTAAATAAAAAAAGGATACAGAGAAAGTGGACATGTGTAAAACTAATCATTAGGAAAAAGTAGCAGGTAACAAAATGTCAAACGGGTTAGGAAAAACAGCAACTTCACAAATGGGAAACGGAAGAAGCTGGTAAAAAGGGGGAATCTAATCGACCGAAACAGTATGTGATGCACACATCAACCACGTCTCAGCATGCACCAAATAGGATCCAAATGGTAGCAATAAAGAGAACTCGAATACAACTTTACTCTACTATCGGAGCGCCCCTAATGGAGACCCAGTTAGGTGCCCAAAACGAGTGTGTCGAATTGTGACTGAATTACTCTACCAGTCAAAAGAGAACAGACATATCTATGTGCCAAATGATTGTCACATGCAAGTTAAGTGGTTTATTAAAGGCTTCATCTGCAGCGATTTACCTCTAGTTATTGTTTGTGCTAGATAAAGGTAGATTTCCCAACCAGCGACGCGATAAGTGAAGATGGCAATGTCACTGCTATGTCTACAACACGCGAGAAATCGCCCTGAACACACAGGATGATGAACCAAATCGCACCGGACAAGACTGAATTTCCTAATCCAACAATTCACAGAAACGACCCGTGTTATGAGGGCTTATAATATGCAGCAACCTCTCAAACAGTGCGTGAAGTTCAATGGCGTATACGCTGAAATAAAAAGGCACGTGTGGTTGATGACTGATCGACCTGAATGGAACCACAACTGGATGGCAAGGGCCAGTAACTGATTATGCAAAGGCAGTAAGTGCTCTTTATTCGAGTATTCGATGATGAAAAGGTGGGGTTGAAACCACTCTGAGCACCGGGTTTCAGTAGAACACAAATACAGTATTACACAACATACACGTCGAATAGACTGTTGTGGTTTTCAGATTTCAAGGTGCCACCCAAACAAGTGAACAAACTACAGACTCAGGTCCAATTTGAAAACTTGTATGAGCAAGTTAAAGATCTTACTCCCGCCTCACTGGACAATGCGGACTGGTTTCGTGCAAAGTTGGTTGATATCTCGCACGAGTTTCTATCGGCCTCCATACGCCAGCATTGTTGTTTGTCCGCAGATCAATACAGAGCCATCAAAGAACTCAAAGAAATGACTAACCCAGTCTTCCT
>JTDE01002240.1:58518-71436 GCA_014338405.1 Paragonimus skrjabini miyazakii | reverse complement strand
TTGATTGAACTATTAGAACGTGAAAGGTCAGAACTATGTGGTTGGTTCGTTCAATTGTTGTTGCTATACGCAGTTTGTATAAAAATTGCTTGTTTTACTTTGGCGACTGATGAGAGTAAATCGAAATGTTAACATCTCGCGATATATGTCTTCTCTCTGTTTATAAGAAGCAACAAAGTCTGTGAATATTATCGGGATTTTCGAAATACCTAGCGAATGGGTCGCGAAAAGCGAAATGAAAGTCAGTGGCATAACCTTCTGTCAGAATGACAATTTCAATGAATAACTAACATTTGTCAGCTGGTTCAACACTCTTTTGAGAGCGGTGTTGGCGCGAACCAAATCGACGATCGCATTCGGCTGATAGTTATTCACTGCAGACTCATTGCCATGCCATCCGTGAGACTCCGGAATAGCTTGAGCATCAGGTGAATTGGACGGAGCAATTTGAGCTGTCGCACGTTTATGTGCCTCACGTAGTCCGCGAATAAGGGCCTGTTATTCGAATGGAGGGAACAGGAGTGTTTACAATCTCAAACAGTGCATCACGGTCATGTGAGCGAGTGCTGTCAGATCTGAGACAGAGAGCGGTACTATCAGAAAACACCGCAGTTATCTAAGGGAAGTAATCGCTAATCTTGTTGTATGATGAGAACTCACAGTGGCGAACAACAACAAAGGAATCGCTACATTTTAACTAAATTATCACGGTGTGCGCAAGAAAACACTACAAACATTCTAGCAATCGAACAATAAATATAGAAACAATCGATTTAAACATTTCTCCAAAGACTAACTACACTGGACACCAGAGGGATCAGATATGTTATCTACTGTGAATTATGTTTGTTCTGCTAGATAATCACATTCGAAAATAAGCCGAACTGTGGTTGAGGTTGGAAAGAAGTGACATCCTTTAGCCTACATTGAGAGAACATCAATACACAGAATGAGGGGTTCGGAGCACACAAGAAAAAGACCAATATTAAGGAGTATTCGGAGGATGTTCTACACAAGAATGCAACCGAATGAAGGGAATTTGGAAAACCAAAATAAATGAAATCAACAACCAAAGACAACGATAACAACCATAAACCGAGAGAAACCAGAACTGAGTGCAATTCAGACAATATCCGGAATTAACTAATCTGAAGTCAAACATTCATGGTGATGTCACTACTACATCCGGAGGTTATTTACCACGAACTACAATAACTTTTATTTGTAACTACGAGGGGATCTAATCAGGAGCTGTCCAGCAAAACAAACTTCGTAAAAGGACAAAAACGCGGTGTATAAAATAAACCTGAACTTCATCTGGATGGTTGGAAATCTCAGTGGACCGCTCATCCGGCGTCGACGCGCAAATAGGAGCGACGGCTACGGGAACACTGTTCTGTTGGCCAGATTCTTCAGTCGCTGCATCATTTGAGCTGTGCAAAGACGAGCCGCCATCAATTATTGTGTCAGAACATTCACGGTCCTCCATAGTGCTGGTATCCATACGACAAGCCTCTGTTGCTGCGGATGGAGTACACTAGGGGAAGAGAATAGATACTATTCTGAGAGGTCAAACAAAAGAGCGCATCTCACAAACGGTTAAATCATAAACAATGGGAATCAGGCCATGGACTTGCGGACGAGTCGAACAACAGCATGATGCAGCTGTTTGAAAAAACGTTCCCCCAGTTAACTGAAAAACATTGAGTATGGCGGTTAATGGAAGTGTCTCACTCAAGGTGATTGCTAACCCTTTCATTTTTTTTTTATAAAAAAATTATCTGTAGTATCGAAGCGGAGAACATCAAACAGAAGGGATGTTTTATGTACCATGAGAAAGTCGTATACGTGTATTAAACACAGGGATAACAACGACTGAATAAAACGATGGGGTTAACAAGCCTGCTTAAAAACAAGCGAGTATCGTTTTCTGGAACAAAAAGCAAGTCTCCAATCTAATAATAACGGTCTATCTGGCTACAACTTACAGACTGGATCAGGGCATGGAAAGGGAGAACGGTATGGCGGTCGTACATGATGCCAGGTTAGATGTCCAAGCACTTGTCAGTAGGACAGAGCCAGAAGTAAATACAAAGATAATACAAGTATGGAAGTTAACTGGGACCACATGATGAACTGCACAAATGCCCCGAGACTTACCGAACGCGGGTCGGATGTGGGCAAATCGGTTTGCGTAAATGCATCAACAGAGGAGTGTTTGACATGACTGACGAATTCCAACTGCTTCTCAAGTTCGCAGATTTTTGCTTGTAAAGATTCCTACATGAAAAAGCCAGATTGACAGAGTAGGAAAATGCCGTCCGTTTAACGAAACAAGTGTAACCAACAACCGAATCAGAAAGCTGAAGAAAAAGTTCGGGTTATCCACTGAAAGCTAAAAAATGATTCAACGAATTAAGCGCTATATATCGACCACTGTGGATGAACATGAAAAGTCGGTCACGCCAAATATGTGATTAATAGAAAAGTGACCAACATGTTCACATCACAGAGGCTAGGGCAGGAATTTTAGGTTCAATCAGAACAAGGATGGTGTACTCCTGTGATTGTTCAAGCAGAAGCTAAAATCCAGTCAACTGTTTGCATTTAAAACGAACTAGCCGAAGAGATTACATGAACGTAAAAGCCGTGGTCGAACTTATATGGTGCTCAATATGTAGGAGTCAGGAATACATTGCGCCAGAAGAAAATGAGCCAATAGGAATAGTGCAATTCGGATATGAAGAACTCACATTCTGCTCTGTCAAGAGGAACATATCCTCGTCTCGTTCTAGAACTACATTTTTGCGCTCCATCAGTTCTTTTTCAAAACCCACGCAACGCGCCTGAAGAAAAGCAAACGTAATGTTTATTCATGTAATGCAGACAGCACAGTTAATTGTTGATATAACAATGAGATTAGGAAAACCATTGGCCAACACAAGAAACTGTGAATGCTTAGCTTAAACTAACCTGTAATGCGAGGGACTCGTTAGTACAGCGTTCAAGTTCGCTTTCACGGTCATCAAGCATGGACTGGAGCACGTCGTAGTCGGACTGAAGTTCCTCCTACAGTAATCGACAAAAGAAATCATGTGGAAGAATTCTCTATGTGTTTATCCACATAAGTTCAGATATTCTTTTAGCCAATGAAACAGGTATACGATAGTGACAGAGAATAATACGCACAACTATCAATAAAAGGCGAATGTATCGTCCAAACGTGATTGGACACGATAGTAATAGCGACCTGCTTAGCTTGCCGGGCTGTGGAGTGACTGGCAGCACGGCGTGAATTCTTCATTCTATATCTAGATGGTTATCAACGGGTACTGGTCACAAAATGGTCTTCTAGATGGTCAGACATTAAGTAAACGGCCAACTACTGACCGTGTCGGAATGACATCGAATGGTGATGATTCAGTCACGACTTAGAGTGACAGACGATGTGTACATTTCACATAATGTAGGCAGGTTTACGGGCAAAATCAAGATACATGCAGTCGACGGAACTAGCCTAAAGCGAAACAGACTATTCATTTGTTAGAATAACCACAGTTTTAGCCATACATGGACGCAGACAAAGCAAAAAATCAATCGAATTCAGGCCAGCGTACAGAATCGATCGGAGAAACATAGATACGACGATCAACGGTTACCGATGAAGAGAACAGTAACCTACACGATCAAGTATTACCTGATATTTTTGCAAGCCTTCGATCTCCGAACGCATTGTATTAACTAGCAATTCGCAGGTCGCTTTCTGTTCCATCAGCGCTTGTAAGTCCGACGTCGGTATCTAGCAGTCCCAACAGGAAAAAGCAATTATCACAAAGGGGCAGCAAGAAGATAACAAAATACGAAGCTTTATAACCCCAAATGCGAATATGACGTGAAAAGCGTATACATATGAATGAAGATGAGAAGTCTTTCATTCTAAGATCCGTGTGAGTATACACACGTACACACATATTCGACCTTGGGGTGTGATACGATTCACCGTTAAATTTAACACTGACAAACATCATACAATTATTAAATGAAAACGATACTTCCTAGAAAAAATCGCTACGAGATATGCAATCGTGCCGGGAAATGGCTTTACGAAGCTATGTGGACAATCGCACGGTCCTCATTGTATAGGTGATTCCTTCATAACTATCCGAAATGTGGGTGACCACCGATCAACAAATCCACTAAAATGTCCGGAATATGTGCTGAGAATGCATGAATGTAACGAGTACAGCGTCCACTTACAACACCGTTCATAAGGAGTCAGTAAACAATGATGAATGAGCATGAGATGGGTATTCCAGTTATGACGACTTCCCCCACATGAATTATATCGTGATCTGGATAACACCAATAATATCAGGTAGCTAAAAACGTTCTAAACAAGTTGGCGAAATCAGTACGTTCGCAGTATGGGATATGTGAAATATAGATCGAGATTAGCTGGAGCAACTGTCTACGTCCGCTCTTGTTTGTCTTAAGTTATTGAGTGAACGATTTTGTCTACCAGATGAGAATGTAACTAAGAGAAGAATAAAGTCTGTCAACGACCGAAGGCGAAGGAATGTACTTTTGTCATGCGCTCACGAAGTCACTTGTGCATGACGAAATCAATGCTTTAGCAACGAGACTACTGAATTATAGACTTCAAGAAAAAGTGAAAAGTGAATTAAAATCAAAATATATATCGCTACCTTCTATCAAGAAATTCATCGGTCCAGACTCGTGTCGCATAAAATGGAAAGTCGTGGTTTCGCAAGCAGCAATCTGTTAGGAAAGGAAGTGCGTCAACCTGAGAATAACTAGGCCATCAGGCATGTTCAGTCGATTAAACGAGCCAACATGGATCAAATAAACTTCATCATTCATGATTGGAAATCCCGTCAGATGAGGTAAGGTGTCGCAATTCTTATCGACTGTAAAGAACACTCTTCACTTCATGTCCTAGATACGTATGTACGACTGAACGTGTACTGGAAACACAAGGTGCTGTATGCAATGTATACATAAGAAATGCTGATTTGAACAGTACTTAAGACATTCAGTAAAAAACAGATAAAAAGTGATACCATAGCTTCCATAAAGCTTTTTGTAGCCGAACATATAAACGAAATGACGGTTGATCATTATTACAAATAGGCCGGATAAATCAATATGTATCCTAGTAATGGGGATAAAGAGCAGACATAAATCACATAATCTAAATTTGTTTTAAAGTAAAACGGTATATCACGAGCAGCTGCTTAAACTTACAAATTCAAGTTGCAAGTCGTCAGTGTTCGACGATCCATCAGTCAAGCTGTGATCTATCCGTCGTAGTCCATCGGGAACAGATATGTCTGGGGAACGCACATCCACCATAACTTCAACATGAGCTATCGTAGATTGAGGACGGAGGGAAGACGCGGGGTAGGACAGTATGCTGACGTTTTCGTCCACATCGGCCAATACATCGACAGTCGCCGGAACATCTGATTTGCTACTGACTACGGTTTCCGAGAAGGAAGTGTCCGATGTGTGAAAATGAACGCCATCGGAATCTTCCAAAACGGGGTGATCTACAAACGACACAGTACAAAAAGGAACAGATGTGGTCGTGTTGTGGGCTACAACCCGTGCATTAGCTTCAGACATGACGACACCTTGCGACATATCGATTCCAGTATCCTGAGTGACAGCGGATGGAGAAGTCAAACTCGGTGAAGAAAGGGAGCGCTAAGAAACAATGGAGAGAAAAATGAATTTGATTTAAATCGAAAGCCAAAACAGTTAACTATCCGATTACACGAAAACAAACAAAACCCACAAACTGGCGATCAAGAGAGCCCAGACTAATTTAGGCATACTAGCGAAGCGAAATTCATTTCAAAGTTAGCTAACACATCATACGAACATTTTACCATGGAGACTTCGCAGTGTGATATAGGAAAATGCATCGAATCGAGTACAACGCCAGATGAGTCACTAAGACAGCCTGTCAAAGTCAGACAGAAAAAAATGAATACATTATTGAGAAACAGCCCGGTTGAAAGGTACCAGAACAGGAGAACATAATACTCCACAGCTCAACTTTATCAATTTTGTCATGATGCATCGTGTTTTATAAGCCAATCGCTAACATACACACGTAATAGTCAACCGATGAGAAACAGTGGAACAGGTTTGTATTATGTGAATCGATACGTTTGCACAAAATAAGTTCACAGTGAGTGAAACAAAGCCAGTAAGAGAACACAGTACACCTGTCTGTGAGCTTGTATCATAGTGAACGACATATCGTCCAATGTCTATGAGCTTCGCTGAAGTCTGTAAACAATGAACAGGAGAAATAAGAACACCTTACAAACACCCTATAGCCATCTCTGAAATCACACAACGTATCGTTAACATGAACTAAAGCATTTAAGAAAGGCTACCAACATTCAGTTTGAGTACACGATTAACGGCGGTGTGCATGTTTGACCTAGGTTAGACAAAAAACCACTGGATGCATGCATATCATGCAATCAGCGTTGATACAGGTTACATTAAATAATCCATTCCCATTCCCAGGTAGCAGGTCACAAGTAATGTAAACTATCAACAGTTGAAATACTCATCAGCGTGAATGGAGCATAAATGAATCGAATCACTGACGGCTAACATTATTTTGGTTCAGATAACCTAAATTCTGGGTGTCACCAAGGTACGGTTTTAAATGCCAGCGAAAACACCGGCTGTTCCACGTGCAGGCACATATCTATCAATAAATGAAACACCAGGTGCTCGTTCACGCTTCGATCTAAACGGTCAACCAGAAGTGAAACAGATGGTATACACGCGAAAATAGAGTAGCCTCACTACGATTCAATTAATTAAAACAGCTTTCACAGCTCCATAGACTTTTCAGCCTATCCCTTGTGAAAAGAGGCACCAAACTCGAATTTCACTGTTAGAACTCGTCAGTAGTACATATCCTTCACAGGTCCGGGATTAGCACTCCGGTTACAATTTATTGAAGCTATCATGTTGACTGTGACACCCTTTTCGAAGGTAGCTAGCTAGAAAATCTATCTGGATGTGAAAACTACGGTCAAGTATGAGTGGTGCTCAGTGTATATGGACTCGATGGTACTCCTGTGGAGACACTAAGCTAAATCTGACAGTAACAGAAGACGTTTTTTGAATTAGACTAGCCATCTGTTGTTGGGTAAACAGAATCAGGTGTACTGTTATATTCAATTTAAACTTTGAACGACAACTTACCGGCACATCCACTTTTGAAGCCTTCCCAGTGTGACACGTCCGCGTGATGCATCATCGACTTTTCCAAACACGTTGTGTAGGTGTCTATCGATCGATCGATAACCATTTGGAGTGGCCATCTTATCGACCCTGAGAACGAATGGCACACACGTTCCTTGTTCACACATTGCATGCTGCTTTACATTGGATTGACTGCTCTATACCTATTTATGTAGTTGCTAATCCGTTTCGGATGCCCCCAATCAAGTTGTTGTTGTTGCAATAAACCGTTTTATCATTCTATTGTATAGTTGTTAAGCGGCAAACATAACACGGTGTGAGTACTCTCAATTTGAGTACCACCCACAGTAATAGACCGCGACAGTACGGAGGTATCAGTTCAACTAGCACACCGTAGTGAGAACAAAGCGTAACGGCCAAATCGGTTACGAACAACTCCATATGTTACGGCAACAGAGATTACCGCAGATATCGTGATATATGGCAGACAATATGAATCGGTTATTCCTGTATGAAAAACCGGCCAGACAGAAAAACGCATACTGATGACGAACAAGACAAGATTGGTAGGACATATTAATCTGAATGAACAGATGGGAGTAAACTCACTTCATGTTTGGAAATGTATTCGGAAGAAGCGTCATTTGTTAGGTTTTTGACACACTGCAAAACAGAATCCGTACAGGTTGCCTTGTCTGCGAATTCCAAAATGCGAACAGGATCCTGCAATCGTACGTACATACTTATAGGAAGTAATGTGAGACTGAGAATAGTCCGCAACAAACCAGAACAATAAGTGAAGTCTGATGCGATATGGGAACTAAAGTAATCGCCAAAAGCAAAACCATAGTGCAATTATGGCGACTGACGATAAACAAAATTCCATGCGAATCCACGGTAAACAGTGAGTCATGATTATAGAAACATATGTCGTCGAACCTCAATATTGCAAACGTCTTGCTATATCTTCTTACATATCTGTTTCCTTCCAAGGACATAACATGTCTCATTACGTACTAAAACAATTCATTTCGGTGGATTAGAATATCTACGTTAAAATATTGGACGTGACGGTAAAAACGTGATTGGTCCACGTGATCCATAGGGATAGCCGATTTTATTGGCACATTCGGCACTGGTTAGTTTAACGGAGGAAATGTTACAGATTATTCGGGGGGGGTATCGACGGCTTTGTCTAATCAGAATGATGATAGGTGTCAAACTTGAGCACAGATCACCCGATCCTGTTCCTATCAATCCATCAAACAATGGGCCGTATTGATTTCATTGACAGACAATCGGTCGTAAATAGTTAAGGATGTCTATGGATCTCACATCCAACGGTAGCGAGCTCTGAGGTCGTGGTAAACTTCGGAGATGTAATGTAAGAGTGAATCAGTTTTGAAAACACTTTCATTATACAATTAATTCCTTGGTTAAGCCACAACGAGTTGAAACCAAAAGAGTTATCGTTTTCGCAACGATTTCGCCTTCATCAAGCGATTTAAATTAGAAAATTATCTTGGAACAAACTCTAAATGAGGTAGTCATCAACTGGCAAGTGTTTGTGTGTTTAACGTGCGGTGTGAAGATAGGCTATCAATGAGATGTAAGGGTTCACCCACCCTATCCCAAACAGTCTACACGCATGCAGATTAAACGTACACATGCACAATGATTATCTATCCTTACTTGCACCTAGAATCGTCACATGATGACCACAGTTGAATCGTGAACCCATACATCCTATTGATAGCTAGTCTACACACCACATGTTAAACACAAACACTTGCCTCATTCGAGACTTATTCAGTGTGAATTTTATGATAAAAATCGCTTGATAAGAGCTCTCCGAGAGGGTTGAAATATTGCGGAACTGATAACTCGTGCCTTTGCTACCCTCGCTGATATTTCATCAGCAATATTACAGGCTGACGTGATAGTGCTACCCAACTATGTGAAACTGTCTACAGTCTCAAGCGGATTACCTGCAATAAAGAAAGTAGGAGTTGAAGTGCCTCAGTCTTGAGGCGGCACTTTGCCCTTTGAAGTTATGAAGCGCATTCCATACAAACCAGCCCAGTCACTCACATTGTTCAGCATGGTCTGCATGTCCTCGGCAGAGGGGCTAAGCAAAGCAGTGTCGTCCGCATACTCCAGATCGGTCAATCTAGCGCCGGGAAGAAGCTCAATACTAGGCTCACTGAATTCCTTAAGGATACCTTCCAGAATGTCGTCCATGACAAAATTGAACAGGAAGGGGGAAATCGGACACCCCCTGACGAACACCACCAGAAGTGATGAACGCCCGAGACAGTTGTCCATAAACTCTCACGCTGCTTGCAGAGTACCGCAACTATGAAAATAGTCCTGCCTTATGCCCATAGGATCGTGCCTCACTACCTAAGTACTCTTACGCGGTCAATTGTGCGACATACAATCCTATGAGTGTAACGGCTTTTCGTCTGACTGCTCACCTTTGGCTTGTCTGACAAGGTTGCACCCAGAATGACCGAAGTCTTAATCAGTATAGCCCGCCAGATCAAAACCGTACACAAGCCCGACCACCTCGCCAAAGTAGCAGTATAGGTCAGGGAGGAGTTATATAGCGGAGGACAACTGTTACTACTGGCGCCCTATTCGCCGAAGGTGAATCCGACTCATCATCATCATCATCATCATAGACAGCAATACATACGACTGGAGCATGCTGAAAGCAAGGGTTGAAAGGCATCTACAGGTGCACCATGAGACGACAGTAAACGAGGATCTTCAAGATGTGCTGATTCGACAGAAGTGGAGAATGCAGGCCTTGGAACCTAGTCATGTTTGCCATGTACTACGTCACGGGAGATTACTGTACCAACGTTGTTAGTCATATTGAACGATGCTGTATGTAGACAATGGATAGTGAAACTATGGAGTCACATCCATCTCTTCTTAGTAAACGAACAATGCACCATTCAGAGAAACCACAAACTGATTTAAACTTCCTATTAATTGGAAGCTATTGATGATTAGAAGAATGAATGGCTGATACGTGTGTCTGAATCACGTCAGATTTCAGTTTTTCGATTGAACGCTTCAAAACAACTGGGCCACCCACATATTTACATAACCTACAGCTTTACGTTCACAACGAAAAGTAGTAAACAAAGTGGCTGAAACACTGTTTTGATTACAGAAATCTAATGTTGCAGAATGAAGTTATCGGGGTTTTTGACCGATTTGCATACTTGGAAAACTGCATCCTCGACAGCGGAGGTGAAAGGAATCGAACAAAACCGCGTATCTTTAAGGATAGGGCGGTATTCGCTAGCCTAGAACAACTCTGGTGACAGAGAAACATCTCTCTCAGACTTAACGGTTGCGTGCATGAAAGCGTACGTGAAGGCGGCATAACTATACGGCAGCGAAACATGGCCGTTTAGAGAAAACGTGAACCGTCTTCACGCATTTGACCACCGATGTTTGCGTTCGATTGCTTACATCGGATGGAAACAACGAGTAAGCAGAGAAGAGATTATGAACCAGGTATTCGGTAGTGACTGTCATGCGAGATCTTTTATTCTATCTTTAAACTCACACAGACTTAGACGGTTAGAAGGAGTACTAAGGATATCAGCTAGACGTCTTCCATATCAAGCACTATTTGTCGACGCTGCGGCCGACTAGCGTCATGTACGAGGCGAACGAATGACGACCTGGCGTAGAGAAATGAAGTCGTTCACCACGAGTTTGTCTCCCAGACTGAAGATCTCGCAACTCACAGAATCGGTGATTTAAGATGTTTGGTAATATGGCGACCGAGTTGTTTGTGAAGTGAGTGCATTTAGTGATGCGGATCAGTGAGATCCGTAAAGGAGCTGTCATACTGATGACGCCTTATTTTGACTTACAGCTCGGTTGTTTGTTTGCAACGTGCAGGTGCCTTGATGTTAACATTTTGAATAAAAAGTCGTTGCTATTTTCGGTAGTTAGTTCTCCAATTTACTGTTTTTTCTTTCTGGTCAGAGGTTGCCTTGTTCTTCACGGTTGAGTAGCAATTGAGTATCAGTAAGATGAGGAGAAGGAGGACGATGATGATAATGATAATGTGCGTGTGATGATTCGTGCGCGTCCGCATTAGACAATGTAGAGCAAGCAAATCACATTGTAAATCATAAGCGTGAGTTCGTAATCAGCATCGCTACTACGTAGACACAACTAACTTACCGAGCCGCAGGACCAGCAACGAGAAACCGGTGAACCGTGTGTCACAACTGTGGATTCTTCGGTCAATGTAAACTGACCTAAAATAGCGGCCGCGGTGCGAGCATCCAAAATTTTACGGACCGTTTTCGTTGTTCGCACAGCGTGAACAGCCTCCGAGGCTGAAGAATCATTACCGGCGAACTGTGTCCAAGCATCCTCTCGTTCCCACAAAGCTGTTACACTTGCGTCTCTCGTATGACTTACGGCTAGGTGGGGCGGATTTTGGAGTTGGTTAGCGAGCTGTATGTATGAAAAGCAGTCAAGCACATATGTGATTGCTCCGGGCAATATTAAGCACAAGCTGAAACCAGCTGCGTACAGATTAACATAAATAAGCACAGACAAAAGATCATATGAGAAATAATGGCATGTACAATGAATTACACCCAACTTAAACCTGCTTGTTTCGAAATGTTAATAGGTGAACAGCAGTGATACGAACAAGATAAAAGCAAACGACGACCGATCAAATACCTGTTCCCTCAATGTCACAATCTCCGTCCTCAAAGCCGAATCTTCATTGTCAGTTTGAACCAAGGCATCGGAAAGAAGTGGGCATGTGTAGCAGCCTCTCTCACGTAACTGCAGTAGAAGGTAAGGGATGAACAGCGTTTTGAACGTGGGTTTATCGTTAATATAAACCGCGAAAAGTGTGAACGGAAGTGCATGTCGCAACCAAGCGACATAGCAAATCAGAATCAAGTACTCACAGATACTACTTCAAAACATTGTAAGTAGCGTAACCATACCAGAGCGTTATTGTGGAATGGAACGGAAGTGTGGAGCATTTTGCGAGGTAATCATAGGGTGAACATCATTTATGCAAAGTGAGACCAGACACTGTACACAGCAATACTCCTCCCAAAAGTGATTTTAACAAGCTGATAACGCTGATCAGCGTCATAACACTTTATAAAAGTAAGGATATCAGACAGCAAATATTTGTGAAATCAAGTAAGCCGAAACAATCACTAAACGTGTATACTACCTGTACTTTCTGATCAAGTTCTGCATAAGTTTCTTTATCAAAAACGTCGTGCACGACAGATGGATTTGTATTGGTCCATGCGTCCGCCATTCCAGCTGTGGCCGGAGGATGCGTAGGAACACGAGCTGATGAAAAATGGATTTGATCGACATTGTTATTATTTCGCATTCGTGCCGACGATGGCACGGACGAAGACGGACGAACAGGCCCTTCGGAAAAACGTCGGTTCAACGAACCAACAGTAGATAGGGTGGTCGTACAAGGTGGAGCAAACCATGTTTGGCGCCGCGAGTCGCGAACTGGAGTATCCGGATCTGAATAGTCGAAATCATCGGAACCAACGGACAAAGTGGTGTTCCATTGGTCTTGACCATCTGATGCATCGTCCACAACAGTACTTGCACCATTGATCAGTTTAG
>JTDE01002240.1:15264-29686 GCA_014338405.1 Paragonimus skrjabini miyazakii | reverse complement strand
GAACGCGTACTGGGATGTTCATTTCCCTCAAGATAGGGCCAAACGCAGCTTGTTATCATGTGATTGACACCATTTAGGTTTTCGACTGTGTAAGTTGTATGCATAACCCCAGGTAAAACATTTTATTTCTTTCAGCCTTCTCAGGGCAGAAGTGCTGTCCGTGCACCTTCACCCCAAATTCGCATCAATAGAGATGTTGTCGACAACTGCACAGATTTCTGCCACTTGGGTAGCAATCTATCCACCGATCTGTCCGTGGACCGCGAGTTGAGAGTTCGTGTGGCTAAGGCTAATACTACTTTCGGAGGCCTTGAAAGACGTGTTTGGAGGAACCGCAGCCTGAAGTCGAGCATTAAGCTCTCTGTCTACCGCTCAATGGTGCTCTCTATACTGCTGTACGACAATGAAACGTGGACATTGTATCAGAGGAAGGTGCGATATGTGAGCCACTTTCATTTGTAATGTCTAAAGCGCATCTTGGGTATTCGGTGGTCGGATATGGTTTCGAACACTGAGGTACTGCGGCAAGCGGACAGGAACGCGATGGAAGCCTTGCTGATGTTGAATCAGCTCCATTGGCTGGGTCACGTCCGTCGGATGGGCGATGACCGTATTCCGAAGCAGGTGCTGTATGGACACCTGAGATCAAGTAAGCGAAATCCTGGTGGTCAAAAGCGGAGATACTAGGATGCTGTGCAGGTAAGTCTTTCACGTTGTAAAATTAATTTTAGACGTTGGGAAGACTTAGCGTTGAACCAGATGGCCTGGAGGAATACGATTCGGACGGGCGTCCGCGAGTTCAATGAGCAGTTATTGCGCGGCCCGGAACGAAAGCGCGCGGTACGCAAGGGAACCATCGGTGCCACGGGTCGTGGAGACATGACTGTATGGCGTTGTGATGTGTGTGGCCGCGAATGCGCTGGCCGTTTGGGATTAGTAGGTCACCAGCGTACTCATAGTACACCGTCGGCGAAGGTAGGTCATATCAGCATATTCATTCCATTTTTGTTAATTATTGCATCGACCAAGACCATGGTCGTTGGGCGATAAATCCGCTTCTCTTTTCAGAAACTTGAGTGTCTGCAGTCTTCTACCCATTCTTTTCTTGAGCTTTGTTGGTGTATTGAATGATGAATCGTTTGCCTGATCTTTTCGTAGTTCAACTTTGAGTTTTGTTTTTCCACTTTATCTTCTCTAGAATGCATTAACATGCACTCGTATACTGAAATGCTTCTTGTATTAAACTTTACATATCTTTCTTCCTAGTACAAATCTTATCATTGCAGTCTCTGTTTATTTTCCGAGAGATAACGATTTCCTTTTCGTGCTAGCCGTTCAATTGGCTAACCAGCATTGGCCAGCTAGACACAAAGGCCCTACTCACACACCTACTGGTCTTATTCCTTCGGGTTTACACCGGATACGTGGTGTATGAGTGGAACCACAAGTGGTGCAGAGCAAGCCATTTAGGGGTGATGGTTCAAAGCGCAGGCGTCCTTTGGCTTCGGCTAATGTGACAGGCTAATCCGTTTTGGATGCCGCCAACCATGTATACATAACTTACTGGACTTCTGGTTCCAAGTCTTCCGCCTTTCGTTGGTCGATAATTACTTTCTAAAGACAAGACAAATGGTGAACATTGATGCCTTTAATGTTCGCATACATCAAAAGGCAGGCCAATAGACCGTATCAGTTGAGCATTTTGAGGAACGGTTCAGCTGATCTGAACCGGAAGGAACCTATAGTCGATAAAAACCAAGTGGTCAGTTACTGCGTTTCTGATGGTCATCCCACTCAAATTATGGAGGTCCAGATCACTTCTCCCTTATTCGTTTCAAAGATGATGATGGGAAGTTTACGTAGGAACTGCCAACACTTTACGGACCGGTCAGCACACCAAAGGGATACTTCGTGATCGACGCACAACAGTTATTCTCATTTTTTGACAATGGACCACAAATCTATATGACAATCACAGAAGCATCAGCCTTGTTTCTGTCGTGACCACCTCGGACCACTAAACCCAGCGAAAGACAGCTCCTACAGATCAAGAAGATGCCCGACAAGGTCCAGCTAAACCGATTACGAATTGATCCTGCAACGGATTTTGAAAGATCGACACCCTTTTTAGGTAAACAGCGGTTGTGGTATTTTCCAGTACTGGAGGTTACATTTGATTCGGTTGCATCTAGCGCTTATAGGAGCTGTCATCTTCGTGCAGGAGTTACGGAGAAATATGCGAACCAGTCAAGACAAAAGAATGTCACTCAGAAAGTACAGTTATAGTCTATCAGCAACCCTTTCGTCACTAACTCCGTTGTGCGTTTTTAAAATTGAAGGTTTGAGTTTAAACATACGTGTTTCTTTTAGTAACTAGGTCCCATCGCACTCCTGGGTAATGCTTGTTCTTCAATCTATGGTCATATGCAGTTAAGCGTCGGTGTGGGTCACTAACGAGTTACAGTCAATCATGATGTCCAGATTCTCTCTTTCTGTCCAAGCTTGTCATGCATGGTATGTTGTTAGGTGTACTTGGAGAATATAAGTGCCTAACTGAAAAGTTTTTTCTTTGAACTAAGTTGGCCGAGACGGAGCATGTAGACAACAGCGTTGTGCTTGGTCTCACTGACAAATACATGAACACCACACTGAACAGGGTGAATGACCGAGCTGATCTGCATAGAGTACGATCTTCACTTCCGAAGTGAAACGTTTTCTATTGACAGCTGCTTCACCGAAGGCAGTCTGTATAAAAATGAGGCGTTACATTTTCGTGGTTGGCACCAGGATGTCAGCCTGTAATACTACTGAGCACAATCGAGACAAAATGAGAAAAACACGCTGTATTTGACAACCTTCGATAACTGCGGCAACCGCAAGATGTCCGGTTGTCGCCGAAGAGAACAGTATGTAACGCTTGTGTACGACCCATTTTGTTCAATGGTTCCGAAACGTGATATATTTTCGAAGTTTTAAACAAATTTGAAGCGCTCGACTACCATCGTGTGAGCCAACAAACCCAAATAAAATAGGATGATCGCACGGGAAACACTGCTCATCAGCGCGCATACTGGAAATCCCTGGAGAAACGACCAATCAGTCAAATAATTAAAATGCGACTGTTGAGTCACATGATCTGTGTGTCAGCTGAGCCGATACCGCACTTGCTGCCTCGGTGAACCAACTGACTAGTCCATTCCTATCAGACGCACCTCACCCGCCCCGCCCCCCGCACTCCAGATGGCTGATAAGGTGATATCCTCCTGCCAGACGAATAAACAGTCGAGGATAATGAGGTTGGATAAAATCAGTGTAGGGTGGATTCATGGTTATTTGGATCACGGTAGCCCAGATTAACTTCACTAGATTCGTCTTCTCTGGTGGAACACCTGAACAATTCGATTACTATCACAGCACCAGACAAAATGAATTGGGTTTCCTGGATGAGTAGAATCCATCTGAGCCGACACGTTGGTCACCAGCTCTCAATGGGGTGAGAAATCTGTGCTTCACTCTATTGCCATTCAGGTCAGTTTTTTCGTAAGAAGCTAGAGATGAAGCTTCTGAAATCAACTTCGTACTTCGGTCTGGGGGAGCGGGTAGCATCCGAATCACAGGTAAATGCACAATCAATCGTCTGATGAGTTCGCCGTCTGCTCCTCACTGGTATGAACTTACGCCATTCAAAATGTCGGCCCGACGAAGACATGGACTCAAACTGACCAATTAGCAAGTAACTAGTGTGACCAGATTGTACTGGAGCGGTTTCCTGATTGAAAAACGCTCAGTCAATCAAAACTTATGCATGGGCTGCTACAAGCGGCCAGATGCCACATAGAATTACCGATTGAAACGAATTGTTGAACGCGTGTTAGAAATAAACAACCGAAATGTGTAAGTCGAGATCGTAGAACGTGGAAACGAACGAGCCAATAAGAATTAAAAAAACCTGTCGCCAGATAGCAATCGATAATGCAAACGCTGTTGGTTATCTATAAGAAGGGATTATTTTTTCCAATACGTTGAGAATTCTTGGTACCGCACAAGTCAGTGTTGTTCTGATTTTTTCTGCCACGATAGACAACTACGCAACAAACAGATGGCGAGATTATGCACAAGAATGTAGTTCATTAGTCTATCTGCAAAGGTGCTTGGAACGATCGACGGACCACTCTAATCTAAACACAGCTGGTCCACTACAGAATTATGAGCCTGCTTGTGGTCACAGACACTATTACAAAAACGAAGATACGGAAACAAATCCAAATCCTTAAGCGCTACAAAGCACTTAAACCTTAGTAAAAAAGATGGGGATGAGCTCGTCCGTGAAGGATACATTCTGAATATGGAATATGGAGAGGGTTCCCTCGTCATGCAGGGAACAGATAGTTACTCCAATTTTAAGGAAAGCCTGCGTAACATGTGCGTGGACCATTGAGGAATTTATCTGGCATCGGTTACGTCAAAATGGTTGTTATTCGTTATGCTATACAGGTCACCAAAACGCGTGAAGAGTAGGTAAATTGGTTACTTCAGTGTTGCATGTATGTACGGAAGTAGAATGGTAATTGTGTGGGCTGATTTCTCGAGTAGGGCAAGATTGTCACAACACAGTCCTAATAAGCTTATTTTTAACTGTCTTCTAAAACTTAGGGGACAGTGTTCAAATGGAATAACACAAGAATGGTCGCTTGCTGAATACTCGACGTTTCAGTGCTTTAAGCGTGCAACGTAAAACAACCATCTTCGCGCTACTAGTTTAAAATGTCAGCGCGCTAGCTGCTAGCAAAACTGAACCGTAGAGAAAGACCACGGCAACCAAACTTTGAGTGTATATCAACACAGGTAACACGTTTTGTTTTCACGACCACGCCTAAAATCCGCATCACTGGGGACATTGTGGACAGCTGCCTATACTTCTGCTACTTAGGTAGCGATCTATATGACGGATATGTTCGAGAATCGATAGTTACAACCTCGCGTAGTGCAGACCAATGTTGTCCGAGGTTGCTTTGAAAGACGCGTCTGAAGGAATCAAAACTTGAAGGAAGAAATCAAACTACTTGTCTACAGAACACCAGTGCTCCGTACTTTGCTGTACGGTTACAATACATGTGAGGTAAACTGTCGGAGAAGTCGGCAGCTCCCCGAAAATAGTGTGACAAGAAGACTAAGAAGGTACACTTGTCAGCGACCTTCATCGTTGCTATAGCTGTGTACTTCTCCGGTCTCCACGATCGTCCTCAGCCGTCGTGACAACGGTTGCTATCATCCTGACTACACGCCTAGAATGGACTGTCTGGTCCATTCTACTTGGCTTTGCTTTATTGCTAGTCGCAAACCCTATAAATACGAACGGGTTTGTGACCAGGTTGTCTTCGGGCTGAGCGACATAAATAAAGCTCTGTTTGAAGGTCAGTCTTTTTTCCTGTGTTCAGGCGGTAGCCTCGGGTGGATGAGAAAAGTCTAACTGACTCCATCGTTTCATCAGCCGTTATTTCGTTTCCGTTTACGCACTCGTAGGCTGTAGATCCAGCCATAGCATAGACCAATCAGGCTTGCGATAACTATTCAGCAACACATGGGGCCGACCAACTCCTCGTGAATCTACCTGAAACTTCGCAAATTCAGTTAACAAGAGCAATAATCTCTTCGGTATATTCAATAACACCTCGTGAATATCGACCACCGACTGGACGTCATCGGCAATTTCACGATTTTTTTTATATTTTAGCCGAGTAGATCGAAAGACGAATTTCATTCACTGACCTATGAAAGCAAATCTGACGCCTGAGGCGAGCATTGTCTACATAGACGTACGGAAAGCGAAGAGGCACGGTCCTAGAACAATTAATTTCAAGGGGGCTCATAGTATGGACATTCACACAGGCATCTTTGGCCAGTAGCAAGAATACTGCTTGTTCTGATAACTATCCACTTCTAAAATTATGACTGTCCGACCAATGGCAAGAGGGCAAAAAAGTAGTAGTTGGATCCAACCAGGCAAGAAGGGGAGAAGATAAACAGTCACAGATGTTTATCTATCGAACACGTGCATTAGCATGCGTGCAACGGTGTGAAACAAAATCGAAGCCAACTGGGGTGACTGTCTAAAAGTTAGTCAGATGCCTTAAATAGTAACGACATCCTGAACTGAACAAATTCGTTGATTAACAGAATAACCCTACATGATGGATTGGTAATTCCGCACGGACAAAAACGCCAGCTAGGAAACGGTAGGCAATTGGAAATAATAAAGCCGATCGATAGTAAACGACAGTGCTCTAATGAGAAACGTTCTTCAAATATACGGTGAAAACACGAAAAAGAACACTCACAGAAGCGTTCGTTTGAATCCACATAGATTGGTCTGCGGTGTTCCACTTCAGCGGAACGATGTAACCAAAAGAAGAAGCTGAACAGAATAGTTTGGATGAAATGAGAAAGTGAATCATGAGCAACATCTTGAACTGTTGTATTTTAGGATATCATTGCCGACAACAATACATCGGTAGTTCTTACGGACAAACAATTGCATACAACAAAAAACAAGAGGTGTATGGGACGTAATCCAAACAACCGAAATACCTAAACGCAAACAATTATCATTGAGAAGCTTACATTTTGGAAACAACAAATGAATTAAAAGTGAGAGCAAGATGGTATCCGTACTCGCAACTAGCTTCCATGTTGCATTCACCGTTCCGTTTTATTTATTCTCCTCTTCACAGACAACTCAACTAAACAGTGAGAACCTTTGTGTTGTTTCCCAAATCAACCCACAGACTAACTTGGTTATATACTTTGAAAACAAAAATGGTGTATGGCAGAATTGACTTGCAACATTGTCTAAAGGGTGACTATGAGGATAAGCCAGGTCGGAAATACGCCCAACAGTTGTTCATCCGAGTTTTAATATAGTGAGTCCTAGTATGGCTGATCCACCGTTAAATTGTAAATGGACTAGCCATGTGTTAGGGTGCCCACTCTGTTACCGTCCCAAGCCGCCTCCGTCGTGAGAAAGAAGAAAAAACGATTGACTCAGTCCTAATTACCGGAACTGTTCAAATCGGTCGAGACCTTTTATACCACCATGCCCATTAGCGACCCTAACTCTTTTTTTCCAGGTAATTGTTCTCTTTGATGTCTTGGGGATGTCTGATCATTACGCGCCCTATAAATACTTTGTAACTGTCGCCTTTGTCGCACACGTGATAGGGCGGAACAAAGCGGTTTCCTTCGTATGCGACTTTTGGCTTGTCTTGGGAATAAAATCACAGGACAGTTGCGGTACTTTTCGGGACCGAGATTTCCGTGTTAATTATTACCGGGAAGAGAATCCGAATTCTGCCAAGCGCACTCCGATATCAAGATCGAGCCAGCGTATCGTTTGGGAGGGTTTACAACACCATGTCTGACCTCAAACGACCAAACGTGTGAGAAACGTGGCGATCTGCCAACACGTTTCTATAAATGCACAAAAACCACTGATAAACGAGCCTCTGCGGGCCAACAGAACGCTTGCCCTATGAAACAGGACAAAGTTTGCGCAATGACCACAAATTACGAGAAGTCATGGCGAACACGTCCTTCGAGGTTATCGTAACGATCTGCATTACTGGTTCGGAACATAATTAAACATGATAGGTGTTTATATGGACGCTCTTTCTGCTGAGCTCCAAACGACGAATGATGCATCCGCCAATCGATATATTTATAACAAGACAACCAGACGGTAGTGCGACTCCTAAATGTCAACCAGTAACTGGTAGTGTTTGTTCCTGCAGAATAACTCTAGCGTAGAAGTCGACTCATCTCTTGTGCGACTCAAGTTTATCGCAAGACAAAATACTGGGAAATCTAGTAGTCACAAGAGGAGAACTGATAAGTCCGAATCGGTCTGGGAAACCGCCGCGTAGCAGAGTACAGTAATAATGACTAAGTTTCCAAATATCCAGTATTCAGCATAAACTCCACACTACAAACTGACTACAAGAAAGTCAAGCGACAGTCCGACTGTGACAATAAAACAGAAAGGTGCCACCCGAAAGTGGTCCCAAGCATCATGTGTACGGGGGAAAACTAGGACCGAAGTAATGCTGCACGCACGCTCGAATCGTCGTTGCAAAACTGAGCGAGGTGGTGATTGACTAGGCCGAGTTAACCACTAATGGTAATTCACGGTAAAACCTTGAAATTAGTGCTTCAAGTAATAGCAAAAATGTGATCTATTTAACTGAGCCAGCGTCAGTCGGCAACACCATCTCACATCTTCTCGAGTGCACGGCTACCACAGTCAACTCACTGAATCACTGTGAGAATAGACGACAGTTGATGTTTCTCGCATACCACACCTAAAACAAAATCATACGTCACGTGAGGATGTTCATGTGGTCAAGATGGTATGCGACGTAAACAAATGTAGAACAATTGCAATAGCCGCAAGGAGAGAAAGGAACGAGCGAATCACGAGGGCTAAGTCAAGAAAAACCGAATATAGAAACATAATCATAGTTGAGTCGCAATCGTGCATTGTACTAACGTACCAGAATGCACTACAGCATGGTCATGACGCACCACCTGCAGTTCATCTTGCAACTGGTGAATTTTGGATTCCAATGTTGTAATCTGCGTAGTCTAGAGTAGGAAAGAGAAAAAGGGAGAATGAGACAGATAAAACTGTTACTTAAGCGAAACGAGAAAAGCGCTCAGAAAACAACAAGCTGGCCACATCAGCCTTCAACCGAGTAATCAGGCAGAAAAGAAGAGCTAGGTCATTTCAATCAATCCTCAATTAAGTTCATATACCCGTAGAAGTTCTGCTTTTTCCCCACCTCCAACGTTGTACTTACTTACTTACTTACTTACAAACTAATCGCAAAAGCAACACCTAGATGTGGTGTGACAGCTTGCAAGCCTATGCGAGATTGGTCTCCGTATAGGACATCACTTTTACAAAACGTAGGGTTGACTGAATCAGTCTGGGAATCCACCAGATCGTTCAACCAGACAAACGTAAGTACCACGAGCCTCTAAACTAACACCCAAGGTAAAGTCAACAGCTAATTAAGCAAATCTCAGTGTTGAACTTTTCTAGCCAAAGCATGGAGAACGAATGTTTAATAGTGAGGGATACGTGCAGATATGGGGTATCGAGTACGAAATCACGTAACGGAAGACCAGATCATTGACAACGGAAATCGTAGGACGATTACAAGTGTTCCATTACCAGTTCCACGTGTCTAGTGGAACAGATGAATTAATTGCACTAACGCCATACACATAGTTACGTATACACTGGGATAAACTTAAAACAGGATTACCAAATCTTTTTCAGTTGCGGTGGTTTGGTCATGTTTTGAACACCAGCTAAACATGCTCACTGAAGTAGGTAAACGTTACAAGAAACATAGAGAAAGACAAGTCATAGAGGGCACCACAACATGAAGCTGTTGATTAGCGGTCTAAATGAAGCAGAACAATCTTGATGACAAGAGTGGAATCCACTGTGTTCAATTAATATAAAGAATAACGAAAGATATCGATACAGAGCGATCAAAAATCATTGCGGAACAAATAAGGAAGAAGATCATAAACGATCACAGTTACAGTTGGATGTTCAAAAACTGGTTCAAATTTGGACCTCGTTGTGGTCAGAACGTCGTACAGTGAAAGGCTTCGTTGTAAAGCATAATCTTACATTCTGATTTAGTATATCCAGCCTCGCGTATGACGGTCGGCAGTGCAAACTGGTGACTTGAGGCGGACGGCTTTTTTTCCAAATCAATGGAGTGTTACTAAGAGAGATTGCCTACTTTTAGCTGTGTGGAGTGAAGGGACCGATCAAAACATAACTATGCTTAGCGTCATAAAAACTGTATTATGTTGTGCAGTTGGATCGTTAAAAGATATAGTTAGAAACACACTTGTTTTAAAACCTCTTAACAATGACGATAACCAAACCGAGAAAGGTGGGAAAAATAAATGTGTGGCTGACTTCCAGTTACATACGCAAGAAACAATAAAGCACACTTTTGATCAATGACACTCATATTCACTTATTTATTCCAACTGACTTATCACACAAATCTGGATCAATCGACCTTTCGTACAAAAATGAACAAGATCAACAGTGTATTACGACGTATGTTTCATAAAAAAGATGATTTTTCAGTGGGCCATAAATCTACAGCACAGTTCATGGGTTTCGTACTTATCGCACGAAAACGATGAATTATTTTAATTCTGTTGGGCGGATTACGATGGATGTACTTCGACGACGATAGAACGAGAGTAAGCAACAGAAGCTGAAGTGGTACGAATACGGGTACGTCCTGGACTGTTGCGAACTGTCATCCCGGATACCATTCCTAACCAGAGGTAAGTGAGTGCAGACTGGTAACACCCACCTAGTTTACTCAACGGAACAGCCACGGTTTCAATACCTTATGTCCATATCGGCACTTGACCACCACACGATTCTACCCAACTGTTGCTGGTCACAGTAAATCACGCCCGGTAAGGAAAACGAATGCAGTGTATGTGACTCAAATAACCTGATTCGTTGACTAATATATTCGATAATATTATTCTGGATACCTTAGTACGCCCAACTGATGCATTTTATCGTCAAATAAAGAATATCTATCCACTGTAAGGTGCAGAACATTCGAACATAGTTATTAGGATGTTGAAGAACGCAAGCTATGGTAATAATGGGCTCGCGAGTTTATAACTCTCGAACCGCGTCGGAATTTCAACAATCTTCAAAAACGACTGAGTTTTTTAGGGACCTACGTTTCTATCCCTCTTAAGAGATGCACTCGCACCGTTTCTTTGGAGATTTTCATACACCGTCAAGACATACTGCTAGCAAGTGGTTTTCAGACAGCGGGGAGTAGGTAACTCCATTGCCGTTTCGAGACAAATCTGGCACTTCCGCGTGCCTATCAAGCCGACAATTACTAGAAATTTCAAGTTGAACATCACGCAAAATTGATCGCAGCTGTCACATTCCCATAGACTTTCCAGTCGGCCCCTTTCGAAAAGAAGCACTAGACTCGAGTTTCGCTCTCAGTACAGCTCGTCGGTAGTGCATATCCTCCCCACTGCCGGGACTAGAACCATGATCACGGTGTTCATGAGGCAACCGTGTTTACCACTGCACCATGGACCTCACATTAGGCACGACCGAATTATCAAATGGGCCGACTGGAAAGTCTATGGGAAAGCGACAGCTGCGATCAATTGTGGGTGATGTTCAATTTGAAATTAGCCAAATCCTCGACTACTCATCAGTAATTACTAGGAATGTTCGACCAGCCTGAAACCGGAACCTGACGCAGGTTATTTCAAAACGTGAATTTCACGGAAAATTGACCGCGATTTCGTAGTGAAACACTCTTGTTGAAAGATGATAACCAATGCGTTAGTGACGCAATGAATAACAATTAAAAAGCACCGCAACATGTTACCATGAACTCACAAAGTGTAGTTTTATTTAAGATCACAAAAGTATTCAAAGTATCCAATGAAAATGCACCCCGAAACGAAATTAAGTGTTTATCGCCAACAAACATCATGAATGAATCGGAATACAGTACTTATTCAGGCCACTTTTTTCCATTATAAAACATCACAGATTTCAAATAGTTAACCTAACGGCATCGTGTTTAGCTTTCTCCGCGCGTCATCGAATTGGGTGCAAATGAGAAGAGAGCGTCTACCTTATCTTCTGACAAGTCAACAAAAGTCTCAAAAAACGTTCATTGTGTGGTCCAACTAGAAAAGTTTAACGTAAACGTCGATTCCGTTCATGAAGCGCCTTTATCCGTGTTGAATCTTGCTCGAATAATTCCATGTGTACCTTACTCCTTTGCTGACCATAACTTACCTCGAGTGGTGCGCTGATTAAGATAACGGAGATGAACGACAGTATGTGACTTCTACAAAGACAAACCGATTTGCTGTACGCACAAACGTGTTACTTAAAATATCCACTGTTACGGTTTAGTACCGCGTGAGATAGCAAGAAACAAGAAAGTATACAGTGGATTTGCCTCACAGAATTACCTAGGCACATGGTCGATCGATATTAACATGGACAGCTGTTTGACCACACTGGTAGGTGTGGTTTTCATGCCACCATCAAAAGCACCTGCCAAGCGGGAGATACAAACAACGAATATAACCTGATCTGTTCTTACAGTTATGTTTTCGAGGGCACACAGTACACTTAATGTAGTGCGCACAAGCACGTGTATTTCACTACAGCATCCTAAACCGTACAATAACGCAACGGTGGAGCGTTCGAATGCCCTTGGTGAAATACCTTTTAACATGGACGACGGACAATAGAAGGACTGTTGTTGATGCTCGGTTGCTCTGTGAGCTGTCCTTTGAGCATCCAAACGCCACGTCATCATGCTAGGTAACATTGTCACTGTAACTGTGTATGAGGCAAGAGGATTTATAGCCATTTAGGCTCTCTTTTGTTTCTGGCGTACAGATGGGTTCGCCGGGATAAACAACAGAGTAACAGTGACAACAAGCCATCATCAACAACACCATCAACACAGCTAGCAGCTGTATTGCATTACAAGAGTAAACAGTTGAGATGTGAGAAAGATGAAGACATCGATAGGACAACTCAATTACAGCACGGCCTGTCCCGTGTAATTAACTGTCATTGCTGCCTACACGACACACTCAAACGACAAGATTCACGTTACTGGACCCGATTAGCTGCCATATACCACAATGTTTCAAGTTAGATACCGGGCTGGTCACGAAAACCCTGGTTCAAAAGGAGAACGTGACATACCGTCCCTGACTTGTTAGGAACATCTTACAGTTCCCACCATCAAGCTGACTCATCCAACCCGTCAAAAAGCATGTATTTAAATAGTTAGGTCATATTATTACAAATGAGGCTCCATACTTTTTCGATCCAGCCCCCAGTCTACTGACACGTTACGCAGTGGTATACCACGCAGGTTATTTCAAAAGGTGAATTTCACGGAAAATTGACGCAGTGGTATACCACTGCGTAACGTGGATCGAAAAAGTATGGAGCCTCATTTGTAATAATATGACCTAACCATCTAAATACATGCTTTTTGACGGGTTGGATGAGTCAGCTTGATCGACCCTCACGGTCATCTAACGTTCTGGTTGTCTACCGGATGATGCCAAAGTACGCATGCAATTGAACGACAAGAAACCGCGTTTTGCAACCGATAAGTAAAATTGTCATAACCGTGTTCACACACATTTCCCTAGAAGAAACAACACTACACCTGGAAAGATGAATGGGGAAAACGGTAGAACCTCGAGAAGGTTGAGCAAGCTGGTAAGATTTCGGCTACGTAATAGAGGTGAAGGGGGCAGTACCTACAAGAATTGGAGTGTGAATACGGTTAGCCGTGCGTAACCCGATCGGTTTCATTCTCTCCAGAATGTGCATAGTTTACGGTCATATAATGTCTGATAAACTCTCGGCTGTGGATAGAGCGAAACCGACTTTGTCAGTCAACGAATGTCAATACAAAGAAGCAGACATAGAACCCACATGAAACAAAAAGAAACGAGCAATTATACGTTGGATGACAGTTGAACCAGCAACCAGTATGAAGATCACTATGCCTTTAAAGCATGTAAACTGGAACGAATAAAAAACTATACAGTTAGCAAGAGTATGATGGAGTACAAATGCTCCAGAGCATATCATAATATTTACCATTGATGTAGTTAGAAAAGCTACCAGTGACGTGGTTCCACACACTAGTGGATTTAAAAGTGCACAAAAGAATCGTACGGGACGAGATTACATACCAAAACATAGACCACCGAATCTTAATGGCACACATGGAACTGTGAATGCACAGAAGATCCTTACTTCTCGTGAATGATGTGTAAATATTCGAGAAGGTAGAGCGACACAATACGACCTTTCTAAGCTAAGAAGGATTTCAATTATGAAAATGTGTTTCAATAGCAAAATCTCTTCTCTAAAGAACAAGGGGGAAACCTTTACGGTGTTTGGTACATCGTGAGGGAAGTAAAAGGATATCTCAAGGACAGAATGGTTGTAAACACCCGGACATTGGATAGACGATGAAATAGGAGGAGGTTCGATAAAATCTGAATTTTGCACCTTGAGATAAACAAAACGGAAACCTCGGTCCCGAAGAATAAAGCGTGACCCAGCTAACAGCTCCCAAGTCGAACCTAAAGACGAGTGCAAAAAGTTACTTTGTTCCGCTCAAAAACGCGTGCGAAACGGGAAACAATACAGGGCTTATAGATGGCGCATGCTGACCTACAAATATCCTCGAATCAAAAGTTGAAGCGCAGATACGGAAAATGAAAGTGGCGGGATAAAAGTCAGGCAGGTGAAAGAAAAATGAACATAAGCTGTAGA
>JTDE01002239.1:50849-107306 GCA_014338405.1 Paragonimus skrjabini miyazakii | reverse complement strand
GATCGAAGTGTTTTTTGTTTGAGGGTACATTTTCTAACCCCCTTTGTCCTGATACGGAAGACGGCAGTGCCGTAACCATCAAAATAGTGCTGCTGTATGCCCATAGGATCAAGCCTCACTATCTAAGCACTCCTACGCGGTCAGTAGTGCGACATACAATCCTATGAGTGCAACTGCTTTTCGTCTGACTGCTCCCCTTTGGCCTGTCTGACAAGGTTGCACCTGGAAGGACCGGAGTCCTAGTCAGCATAGCTCGCCGGATCAAAACGGTACACAAGCCCGACCACCTCGTCAAGGTAGCAGTATAGGTCTACCGTTACGACCAACGCTTTCCCAGACCTTTAACAGGCCAACTTCAACTAACTGCTGATCACCTAATCATCAGCCATGAGCCTTAACAAAAGGTATAATGGCTGAGGCCGCCATGCATCTCAACAGTGATGTAGAATATCGTACAAGAAAACGCTACTAAGAAGGTTGAAAAGTAAAAAAAGAAGAGTAAGCGGAGGAACCAAAAGTAGTATGGATGTAGGCACGTCATTGACTGAAACAAACCGCCGTCTCGGATAGCGTCTCTAACCCGCGGTTAAAGTGATCATCAGGACCTCATCCAGGCTGGCGATACCTATACACTTCGCTCATTGGAGTAGTCATGGTCTTCATATTTCGTGATACGGGATACGCGGCGACGCATCGCCTCATTGCTCACGCGATCAGTCCACTTAATGTGGACTAATTGGCGGAGATAACAGTGGTCAAACGCAACAAGCCTGTTGATAACTTCTTTGAGAACAGGCCACGATTCTAACCCATAAAGCAAAACAGAACGTGCGTAACCATTATATACCCTTCATTTCGACGATAATCGAATGTCGTTTTAACGCCACAAATGATGCAGTTTGGCAAGGGAAACTGGTGCCCTTGCTACCCCCGCTGATATCTCATCAGCAACATCACCAGATGACGAGATAGCGCTACCCAAGTATGTGAAACTGTCCGCATTCTCGAACGACTTGCCTGTAATGAAGAAAGTGGGCGTGGAAATGTCCCAGTCTTGAAGCAGCATTTTGCATTTTGAAGGTACGAAGCGCATTCCATACGAACCAGCCCAGTTACTCACCTTGTTCAACAAGCTTTGTACGTTTTCAGCAGGAAGACTGAGTAAAAAAATGTTGTCTGCATACTCCAGATCGGTCAACCTAGCGTCAGGAAGAATCTCAACACTAAATTCACTGGACTTCTCAGGCACGCCCTCCAGAATGTCGTCCGTGACAACATCGAACAGGAAGGGGGAAATCGGAGACCCCCTGACGAACACCACTAGCAGTGATGAACGCCTGCAACAATTGTCTATAAACTCTCACTCTGCTTGCAGAGTGAACATACAGCGATCTCAACAGATTCACGCATTTCCCTGGTACTCCATTGCGAAGAAGACAGCTCCAGAGAACATTACGAGCAACTGAATCGAAAGCAGCCTTCAGGTCCAAAAAGACCATGACTGTTGGCTGTCTGTAAGAGTGCTGATGTTTCAAGATCCGTCGCAAGGTGAAAATGTGATCAACGCACCATCTACCGGATGGGAATCCTGTCCGATCTTTGCGTATCTGACTTTCTCTTGGCCTAGTGAGCCGACGTGACGTTGGGCACTGTAGATCGGGCTCGTCTCGCAGGTTTGAGCCTTCGAAATTCGGAGAGTCGGTGGCTTGAAACTTTGGATGAGATGGCGGCTAACCGAGCTCAGTGGCGTGAATGTTGTCGTTGTTTGACCGAGTTGTCAGGGGAGTGAGTGCACTTAATGACGCGAGGCAGTGAAAGCCGTGAGGAAGCTGTCTTGCTGATGACGCCTTACTCTCACTTACAGCTTGGTTGTTTGTTTGCAAGGTGTAGGCGCCTTGATGTTGTATGTTTGAATGTAGACGTAGCTATTTTTAGGGGTTAAGTCCCATACCCTCTCCCTTTTTCTCTCTTCCGAAACAGGGTTTGTTTCTTCTTCTTCATGGTTGTGTGGCAGTTGAGCATCAGTGTGAACCACTGATGTATTGCTGTCTATGATGATGATGATGATGATGATGATGAGGGCCAGAGAGTAACTTGGACGCAACAGAAACCAGACTGATGTTCCCGTGGTTTTCCCATAGACTTTGAGCCCCCTTTTGAGAAATGGGAATTACTGTTGATAGGTACCGTTCACGAGTTGCCTCTTCAGTCTCCGAGATCGTTTGGAGGAGTTTTGTCAGTTCTGATATCAACCTCTCCTCACCATTTTTGATAAGAGTGAAAGAGAGGAGATCTGGTCCAGAAGCATTGTTACGCTTCAATAACTTATGTTACAGGGCCACTTCTGACGGATGGCCATCTTGAACTCAAGAACTGACCATTTGGATCCCGTCGTCTACGTGGACTGATTGAGACCAGCTGAACTGTTCTTCATAATGTTCGGCTCACCTGTCAAGACGGCATGATTGATTGACGATAAGTGAACCATCCTTTTCACATATGGTCTCACTTACACCTTTTCGACGGCCAGTACAACCATGGATCAGAGAGGCAGGCTTTCTGCTATTCCCAGCTAAAATGGCTCGTTTCCTCTCTTACGACTCTTCAATCAAGTAGTGCTCACGGTCTTTATGCAAGGTTTCATTTTGCACCACTATTGCACACAACTGGTGGGTCGGATAAAATTGTTTTTTCGACACTGAAGATTATCATCTTCCGCATACTCAGTATACATGTATCTCTATCCATAACGATTCTTGGAATAGGTAGCAAGCAACCAACTATGTGATCCTTTCCAATTTTCAGTCAACTGGAAATGACTTGTTTTATGGACGGCCTCTTAAAACAACCGACAGTCAGCTGTTTTACTATGTTAGTGTACCGTACGAAGCCATTCATGATGTTCTGCTGTAAGACTGAGTCCAGGTGACCCAGTCGCCGGGACTTTTCGCGTCATGCACATCAAAAACAATAAGAAAGTTATGCACCTTTGCTTTAGAATATTTCGACCACGGTACAAAATCTCACGGAAAGAGTTTCATTTTGCTGACTACCAGATACCGCCCCTCGAAATTCATATAGATTGCACTTCCTCACATGTGTCATAAGTCAAAGTGAACTCTCTACGAATCAAAACCACTTACTTACAATAAATAAACTATGTGTAGGCAATATTCGTTTTGTGACTGGACGGTACTGTGCCTATGTAGTCTGAATAAAACGTGACATGCGAAAAGGAAAGAAGTTCCAGTTTAGGTTAGGACGATCCACTTAGAACTGAAGTTTATTTTAAGGACCCACAAGATACGGTAATTTTAACTCAATACTGACTCACAACAAAAAGTAGCACTTCAAAATGACTATTATGTATTTATGAACTTGAGCAAAAGCGTTGTTTCTGCAAGCAATTGGCGTTGACAGACACCAATGAAGTGGTGGGCAATTGGTTCGATCGTGCCTAATTGTTCGGACAGAAAATTGAACCTAAGACTTATGCATAAATGACACAACGGTATTCCGGACAGCAACCCACTAGATTATTTGGTGATCGCCACTGGTGTTACAGTTTGCTTTGTCTATCTATTTTGTTACTTTCTCTTACAGATTAAGTCCAGTGAAAACCGGTTTGACCGCTCTGCAAACAAGGAAACAAAATGTCGTTGTTCTGTATGGATTTCGAGAGGGGGTTTGACAATTATTTCGTGATAATTAGAACTAAACACTTGCATACACCTTCATAACAAAAAGAACATTTTTCGGGACCGTAGTAAATAAGCGCTTATTAGAAACAACTAACTGATCAATTGATTTCAGATGTATGAGACAAGCTGTAGTTCGTAGCTTTTGGTCAGTAGCGTAAAGTATAAAATGCCCCAAATTCTCAGTAAGTTCTCCAGTTTTGTGCAAAGCAAGGTTTTTCCATCCAAAGAACGTATAAAAGTACTAATTTCTAATAGCCACACATGAGTTTAACAGTAGTAAAGTGCAAACACATATTCCATTTTAGCGATGCTACTGATAGATACAGGAATTCAGTCCAACTGCTCAGTTTTTGATATTCCTAAAGTTCCTTACACCAAATATCCATTGACATTCCTTTCGAAAGGGGCCGACTGGAAAGTATGTCGGAAAGCGACAGCTGCAAACAAGTTCGGGTGATGTTCAACTTGAAACTATCGAAATACCTGACTACTCATCAGTAATCTAAAGTATCCCCTAGCAGGTTTGAGGAGATCGGAGATTTCGACCTGTCTACGAAGTCCTAATCGCGAGGTTGCCCACTGGAGTTAACAGACAGCAACTGTGTCTCTTATAGAGACGATCGGGTAATCTGATAATCATTTACAGGCGAAAGTGGTTCAGCGTTCACATATGATAATTCGGTCGTGCCTAGTGTGAGGTCAGTAGCGCATTGGTCAATAGGGCTACCTCATGAAGTTGTGGCCGGAGTTCTAGTCCCGGCATTAGAAAGGATATGTATACTAAGAGCGAAAATCGAGTTTACTTCTTCTTTTCGAAAGGGGCTGACTGGAAAGTCTATGGGAATGCGACAGTTGCTACCAATTGTGGATGATGTTCAACTTGAAATTAATCAAATCCCTAAATACTGATCAGTAGACATTAAGGAAAGAGTTGTATGCTAACCGGCTCACTTCATGTGTTAGCTTTATCAATACAAATAGTATGTAAAGTTGGGTGTCAAATTTCCACTCCATGGGAGAACCCATAAGATGGCATTTGGTAACAGCGCCTACCTGGAGTGGACGATATTTTCAAAATTGATCATTAAACTGATAGAAATCACAGCTGTTGACAACACGATAATTAATCAGCTGTACAACTATGTTGTTTTAATTTAAGGAATTAGAGCAAGTGAAAATAATCGTGCACTGACAGCCCGAAAACAATTTACTCCACATTATTCAATTTTAAGTAATCCTATTCTCACCGGGAATTAAGCTGCTGGTACGACCAAGTTGGGCATTCAAACCACTCACTAGTATAATGATGTCTGAATGTTTAGTCTGCCTCCAGGAATTTCCACGAAGGCGTCGTAGAAAGCATTTTTGATAGCATCCTAATAACTGTCTGCTGGAGCATACGCCAATATAACAAATACACAACGCCTTTCTGATTTGCGTCGATAGACTTTTACCGATGTGCTGAGTCTGGCAGCTCACAAGCTAATGTTCACTGGGATCAAGTCAAGCAAACATTTTTCTGCTCTGGGACTCAGTGCGATTCCCACTCCAGCTTGACCACGGGATTCAGCTTCAGCGCCACCAGAAACCCTGAGGGAAAAGTGCTTGGATCGACAATTATCTAGAGGTGAGCTCAAGTGAATAACAGTGCTAGAATCGTTGACCCGCGTCTCCAACACGCAGCACACATCAAGTTCCAGACTTGTGTGCTGTGTATCGGAGACGCGAGTCTCCGATTCTAGCATGGCAGCTCGGCTGCTGCGTCCCCTTTGAACGGCAAAGTTACATAGAACTTTTTCTTATCAGCTGTGTATACTGGGGCTTTCATTCGTCTCTCTTGCTTGTTTCTAGTGGTATATACTTCTCAGGACAGGCATTACTAGAAAGGTTATCCTGTAGCATGCTTAGCTCCGATTCTATCGTATCTTCCGTATATATTCTTTTTGCTCTATTTGTGAAGCAGCGTACAAGGCCCCGTTTCAGACTAATCGGTACATAGCTGTGGAAGTGTAGATATTACCCACTCTAGATTTTCTTTCTTTATACAATTTGCCATAACGATCCATTTGATCTGCGTGCTGATGTTACGTCTAAAAATGGCGTGCAATTAACACTGATTTCTTGGAATCTACCTCTCTTGTGAGCATAACCACAACTAAGTCGTGTTTGCGTTTTATTCGATTGCCTTACGCTCGTACTATTTTTGATCAATAACCTCTCTTACTGTTACTTGATTTGATGCATAATTTTACCAGACTAAGATGAGATGTTGTCAAAAACAGTTTAGTTCGCTGAAACCAAAACTGTTTTAAAAGCTTATTTCAAAAGTCGTTTGTTGGCTTGTGGACGATTTCGACCCCAGATTTTTCAATGGTGTGTCCAGTTGCCTCCAAGATTCTGTTTATGTAAGGCAAGGCTATGAACATGTCTCTCTTATAGTTAGAAACTACATTCGAACGGATTCTGGTGAACGCGTTTATGAATAGTCTGTGATAGGTGTTTGATGAGAATGACTTATAATGATGTTCTCTTCACCTCTTTCGTAGTTCAGGCGTACTGTAATGGGTGACTGCTCAACAAAATAAGATTTACACGCATATTTTGTGTGTGTAGCGGATAGTTACTACTGAACGACAATATAATGCCAATGATTGTTGGTTTGCAATATAGGTTGTCTATGTGGTTTCATCAGATTATCTCAACAATTGTACATCCAGGAATAGCATTGATGCATTGTCTTCTATTTCCTTGATGAATTAAAGATTGGGTGTTACCTTATTGACAACCTCATGGAGACTGTCTATCTCGGCAAGCTTGATGATAACAAGTGTATTATCCACCTATCTCAACCACAATGTTAGACGGTATTTCTGGAACACAGTTCTTTTAAAGAATTGTATAAGGATTTCCGCAAACGACCTGATGGCCGTGATCCCATTGGTGTTCCTCGTTATTATAAGTGCTGTTGACGTGCGGTATATTCAAACTGTAAGTGCTTGGTCTATGACGTCGGCTACAGGAAACATGATGTGTTCTTGCCATCGCATATTATCCTGCAACATGTCGGCCAGTATGTTTAAAGCTGATTTATTTCAGGTACAAATGAACAACGTGCGTACTCTTTCGCTGGACTCCGGTATTTGAATTTTTTTAACCTATCGTTCAAACTGTGTCAAAGTCATCAGTAAACACCTGTCATCGATCAATCTGTCAGTCGCAGTTAACCTCAATTCTACAGCAGTGCAGTCCGTTGAGGTTCTCATTTCTAGAAATGTGAATTCTCACTTATTTTAAACAAAGTCGAATGCCGTTTTATTTCAGTCATCTGCGTCCTTCCGTTTGACTAATGTTTTCAGGAGCAACCTTATAATGATCTTTGTATGGTTCCTATAAAACGTCTATCGCCATCAAACCCTGATCGATTTATGTTGGGTTTTACCGCCCTCGAACCTGGTCATTGGGCCTGATTCATAGTCATTTATTTGTCAAGATGTACCTCTCAGTAAACGTCTGACTGCATATCTTGACTTCCGTAGTCGTTTGGAGACCGTCCATATTCACAAGCGTATTTGCTCATATGTCAAAATATTACTTGTTTGGAGTTAACTACACGTTACACCATTTGTCACGAGGGTTTTAAAATTAGCTCACATTCAGCGGTCAATATTTTGTTCATTCACCAGTGCATGATTGATCTGTCAATAAAACACCCACTTTCCGGTCTGTGTGACGTATTCAATAACCTTGTGTGCAAAGGCATTTTGAGCGTGAAGATAATGCATATCTGTCACTTCAAATGCACGATTTTTATGGCAGTGTAACCCATGATTTTAAAAGGAATCCGTTTTGCACCTCATTAATATGTTTCATGATGACCAGTTTTTTCAGACAGGGAAAGTGAATACCGTGCAACATACCGTAACAAAGTATCTGCTGTCTATGATGGTGATGGCGATTTGTAAAACTGCTGATACGTAACAGGATTTTGCTCTCAGACGGAGTTAACAGAACAGCTGCTGTGTCTCTTCTTGAGGAAATCGGATGACTGAAGCAGTGTTTTCGAGCAAATAACGCTGAGCATTCAGTTCTGTATAGCATAAGGTCAATGGTGCAGTGGTCAACACGGTTAGCTTATGTAGATTTTACCGGAGTTCAACTACACAACGTGAAAGTGAGGCTTACCATTTACGAGCTCCGATAAGAACACAGTTCGAATCGGTTGTATACACAGACTGCGATTAAACTAATGTTATGTTCCATACATACAGAAATAATTTGAGTGTAGTTGTTTAGCAGTGAACAGCTTCAACGTATCCAAGCCGTAAACGGCCTTGATGGTTTACTAATATTTTTCAGTTTGTCTTAATTCAAAACGAATTGAGTTTGAGAAAACCTAGTCCCACACACAAACATTTGACCCTGACCGGGTGACATAACATCCAGTCAACGTCTAGTCTGGGCCTAACCATCTATTGTGTGCGTAGTCTAATCTTAACCTTTACTGTCACTCGCGAACAGTCACATCTTGTTTTTTGCGCTCTGTCTTATGGTGTCTCGATGAAACCTATATAATTGTATTGACTTGAGAAAGAATTATCGAAAACATTTGTTCGTCACATCGTTAATTTTGATGTTATGGGAATTTTCCGACAAAACTTGGTTCGTTCGATGATGTCATGGCAATCTTTTTGATAATTAATGGTATGCTTTGCTCGGTCAAATGAGTACAAGACTATTCAGTCGACCCAGTGTTAATGACAGTAGCCGTTAGGGACTGCAGATGTTGTGGTGCCAAATTATGAGCATAGCTTTTTGAACTTCAGTCACCTTGCTGAGTTTTTTGAGTTACGTTTGATTTCCGAGATTTACTTATTATATATTCATCAGAGTGTGCACTTTTGAGTTTGGAAAGATGTTTGCTGTAGTGGCTTGTCTACTAGCTTTCATCATAACCTATATCCTATCAGTCATGAGACCACTGGAAACTAACCGAAAGAATCAATCTGACGCCGCTGAGAAACGCTGACGATGTCGTACATGCATACAATCACACTTGCTCATTGAAGGCGGTGAGTCATGACCATTTAGACAATCGATTAACTGTGATATAACTGAACTGCGAGTAGACTTTCCAGGGTTTTGTTACTTTGTCACTCACAGCAGGAGAGCAGTCGGAATAATGTGATTCTGATCGGATCACTTATGAGTGTTGGAATCTTGAAAGTGTATTTTGAGAAGTTGAAACTCACCGGATTACAAACACACTCGCTAATGAATTTCTCGTCAGTATTGACATTGCTTGTTATGATCTGAAAATAAAGTCATGTGTACTCGGTGAGTTCCAGGGTGATTGTATACTGCCGCTGTTGGAAATTTGCCAAATTCTAGATTTTTTTACAATGCATGAAACCATACAATTCATTCGGTTGAGACTACACTGGCAAACATGTGAATACCAGCGAGATATGACCCGGAATTGGGCATTTGAAGGAACAGTATCTAATATATTCAAAGCCAAGTAGAGAAGAACAAGACGAAGTCATGATCCAAGCCGTACCACGCGTTTAACCTAATTCATTATGGAAGCACCCAGATACAGTCGTTTTCACTCATATTAGCTTGCTGCCACTGATTTCTATATAAACTAACTAGATATTGTAAGTTCTAATAACAGCCAATTTAATGATCCACCCAACTCATGAAAATCTGACTCCGTTCGTGGATATGTGTAACCCAGTTCCAAACCCATTTGTAAATTATTAGTAGTGTTTCAGTACACGTTCGAAAAGTTTATTATCAAGTGCATGAATAAATACAACAAACAATATGATCATTGCTTTGTTTATCTGAGGGTGGGCCCACGTTCTTTGGTTTACAGTATTCAGATTCATCTGCAACTGGCTTATGGACAAAACAACTATTTCAGTCAGTTGAAATTGGTGAGGCGTCACGGAATTGGACAAACACTTAACAAGTATAACATTAGTACTGATGACAATCGTGATAAAATTAGTTACAAAAACAGGTCCTTATCAAACAATTAAGGCAAAAGTCTGCTTCCTTTGATAAATTTACCAGATAGAGGAACTGAAAATACTATTGATTTTCAATCGCTATTCTTTTTAGATAAAGTCAAAACATCTATCGATACTACTGCTTTCTTTAAGACGGCAAGAAGACATACATTGCGAGATGCAAGCATTTCGTTCATTCTCATCAGTCGATTACATAAAACGTTCGGTTATATAGGTTAAGGGCTTGGCGACAAAACAATGAAATGAACGAAACATCACGTAGGAGCAATCAGGGTTCATTGCCACGGTAAGGAAATTGATTGCGTCAGCACCTTTTGCCAACAAAGGGCCCGTGCGTGACACTTGATCAACAATGCCCCTGAGAATACCAACAGCCTGGGGTTGCGGTTACGCAATAGAACCATGAACGAAGTGACAGGGTCAACCACATGACCTGTTGCGATTAAATGTTTCGCGATCGAAGACGCCGGATTTCTGTTAGAGTGTTGGCATACTGACCCGCGTTGAGTCATTGTTTGTACTAGCCACTTGGGGATGTGCTCTGCTTTCCTCTGTCGTAAGTTTCGGTCCGTTCTGCCAATGTATGAGTCACCGACACTGCAAGTGAACTGGTAAATAACGTGAGAGGCAGAGTTTTCCGAGAAAGAACGCTCAGGGCAGTGGAGATTCATCCTACGGGTTGAAAGCAACAGGCGCAATTCCGCTGCGGGATATGCGCGATCAATGGCTGACTTCAACTTTCGACTTACATCGGTGATATTGTGGTCACCTGTGTAAGGAAGGGTGATAAAAACTTGCTTCTTTGGCACTGAGTGTGGTTGGGGAGAAGCCACTCGTTCTTTGCAGTGAATTTCAATAAATTTGGCCGGATATCCATTCGTCAGCAGAACACTCTTCAAGAGCTCCTCTTCAGCCTTTAGATGATCGACTGTGCATATTTTCCTTGCTCGGTGAAAAATTGTTCGCAATAAACTACGTTTGTAGGCCACGGGCGCGAATAAAGAGAATTGTAGGTACTGCCCACTCCATGTGGCTTTTCGATAAACAGACCTACTAAGCGTACCGTCTAAACGCCTAGAAATAAGGACTTGCAAGAATGGTAGTGAGTTATCGAGCTCTTGTTCATGTGTGACACGGAGATTTCGATGAGTGGAATTAAATTGATGTAAAAGAGTAATAAAATGATCAAAATCGGTAAATATTAGAATGTCATCGACATAACGCTTATAAAGCAAAGAACGGTCAATATAATCTGATAGTCCATCTTCTACCATTCCAAGAAAAAATATCAGCCAATGTTGGGCCGACGGGCTGCCCATTGCTACACCACCAATTTGCTTATAAGCACATCCATCGAATTCAAACCGAATGTTTTCCGTACACATAAGAATCAATTCTTTAAAGCAGTAAACAGGGATGGGCAAAGAAATATGAATCAAAATAAAATTACATAAATACTCAACTGTTTCATGTAATGGAACGTTTGTGAATAGCGAGTCAACGTCAATTGAATACATCTTTTGTGTGGAACTCACCGAAATGTTCTCCAAAATATCACACAACTCAAAATAATCTTTCAAAGAACGGGAGCTGGGGATTTTACGGATAAGATCAAGGAGCTGAAGTAGCCATCGAGCAAGGTTATGATAAGCCGAATCATTCATGGCGAGGATAGGTCTCAGGGAGACACCGGCTTTGTGCAGTTTGGGTGATCCTCTCATTCTTGGTGTACTACTTCCAATCGGTTTCAACTGTCTATACTCTCGCTCACTTATATATCCTTGCAACAAAAGAATTTGCAGCTTCTTCGATATTTGTTTTTCCACTAGAATGTTATTATCTGGCGTACGGTCAATTTTGAACTTTCTATCGTCAGCCAGGACGGTGGGCATTTTCATTACATAGTCAGCTTTATTCAAGATTACGATGCCAGAGCCTTTGTCCGGTTTCAGAAATACCACGTCCTGCATCTATTTCAGTTGTTTGATGGCCTCATAATGTTCACAGAGTAGACGACAATGCTGGCGAATGGGTGACGATATAAACTGATGCGAAACATCAACCATTTTAGCACGAAACCAACTTGCAATTTCTGGCGAGGTGGGAGACAACACTTTTAGCTGGCCGTACAGGTTTTCAAACTGAACTTGAGTCGTTAATCGATTAACGCTTTTCGACGGAAGTTTGTATTTTAAGCCCAGAGAGAGCACTTCTAACTGCACTTGCGTAAACTGTTTGCTTGACAAGTTGTGGACATGTTTCAGGGCGTCATTGGGAAAATTGGGTTTGCTAATCGTACGATCCAAAGAACATTGGAGACTCTGAGGCGTTTTGGTAGCGGTTTTCTTAATGGTATCCTTGGCGAAATTCTCGAACTTCATACGGCATACCAGGGTAAGGTCGGCTAGCATAGCAGCGAAGCGACTTTGGGTTTCTATAAACTTGTGAAGATTTTCGCGGGCCGTGTTGATGTGGGAAATAGCCAGTCTGACAAAATTGTCGTTATTGATCAATAGTCTTCCTTTCACCAGAGTTCTGAGGAAACCTGATGGAAAACGACCAGACCGAATACACTCCTGATAGAAACCAATACGAGTTCATTCAATCACTGTTTTGCACCTCAATGTTAACAATCGATTCAAACCTCGCGTAGTGTGTGGAGAGAGCCTTCGCTTGAGAAATTTGAAACACTGAGTTCCCTTTATCTAGTTCATTAAGACGGCAAGAAGACATACTACTGCTTTCATTCGAACACGTTTGATAGAGAATAGGCGTGCTGTTAAAGGATCTGACTTGGGTTACAGGGGTCAGTCGTCTAGGTCGACATCACCACGACCATGTTTAATATGTCCGAACAGAAACCGAAGCCGGGTTTGAAGAAGAACACTACCAGTGTGTATAAATTGAAAATCTTCACCTTGTGCAAATTAAGTATTGGATGAACCGAGTGGTGCATTAAACCAGTGGGTGTAACTAAACAGAAATGCCAAGTTGGATTTATGTTTTTTCCGTTGCCAGTCTGCGTGCACTTGAATGCAACGTTCTATAGAAGTCAGATTCACAGTTACCTAATAATGTATCTTTTTAAATCGTAGCAGAACTGCAGAAGGAATGTAAGTTTTACAGTGATCGCCTCGTTTATTAGTTGCCTGTTTGTTTACTAACAAATCACATTAGGTCGTTTCACGTTTGGATATGCTGGTCACATTCCAGGCGTTCATGTTAAACATCCATGACTCTCTGATAAAACATATATTCCGAGAAGTGTCACATGATCGAACGTAGATAAACCGGAATGAATGAGGACTACATAGCTGACTGTGGCAGCCACTTTCTCTAATTGCCAATTGTCTGTCGTTTTTAAGGGATAATACGCAACCGTGCATAGTTTTGTTGAGCTAATATGTTTATTTACGAAGGCCAGTAAACAGGTGGGTATATGAACCAAAGTCACGTGGCCTAAAATACTATCTATCTTAACAAAATCCGTTAATCCTCGTTAGCTGTCTACCCGACAATGCTGACCGCATGCCGAAAGTTAGCTGAAACTGTGCAGTAACAGACTAGGAGACATATAAAAACAATAAAAACTGCCAGCAATTCACGTTCCGCATCACTAGATCACAGTAACCACACACAGGTATTTGGCTGCTCCAAAACAATCAGAACAATGTCCTGTTGTCTAACAACGTTAAAACTTTACATAGTCCAGACCTTAAAAATTGGTACTTTTTATGAGCTTCTGGCATAACCTCATAGTTTGGCCGGTAGAGCTTTTCCACGATTCCGTATGCTTTTATGTCCCTGGTTCGAATCCAGCTGAAGTCCAGGTATTCTCAATTGGGTCTCCTCCAAAGTTGTTCCATTGGTACTGAATATACATTCGAGTGTATCGATGAGAAGTCGAACATTGGTGAATGCCAGAATACTATAGTGATTGTCTGATACCAAATAATTATAATCCGTGTGTATAGTCGCAAGAGTAAGGAGAGTAAGACAAAATTCACAATATTAGAAATAAAACGATACAGGTAGAACTGCTGATGAGAAGTTCTATTCAGTTGAATCTAAGAGCCATGTAAAGTTGTTTCTATAGTTATATTGGAGACTAAGTAAAGTTGATCTAGACCGCCCCAGCGAAAAGCAAGAAATGCAAACTTATGTGGCATATACGGGATGCCGAATCGAGATTAAACGGAGAATCTGTAATCGAAATGTGTTTGACGGCTAATGAATTCCAAATTAATGAGCAGTCACATTCCTAATCTGTGTTGACGAATGACCTATCCTTTTAGAAATAGCTTTTGTGAATACAGACGTAGTCGTAGTTAGATACAGATTAACACATTTAGTGTAAACCCATGTCATTAACCAACTATGAGGAAAAGTTGGCGTGTTATTTATACGACAGGTAGACGCGATAGTCTTGTAAGTTGATGAGCTCTAGATTTTTATCCACACAATTCACTTTGCTCACCTTCAATCCTTCTCAGTTTCGCTTATTTTAATCTACGAACTAATAGTAGACCGCTTATGGAAAGCCAGAACGGGACCGTCTTCACTGTTATGCATACTTTCACTTGCTTTGCGCTTTTGATACAAGACGCGAACGGATTATTAAAATCACGTGGAGTATTTCTTTTCTTTTGTGTTTGGTGTAACTCAGCCACCTGTGAAAACAAAAAAAACTAAATTCAACATTCCACTCGCTTCACGCTTTTCTCATCTATGATTGAGCAAAACCTTAGTCTATCGAGTAAACGGACGGCAGTTACGTTGTCTCATTTCAAATAATTTCTATGAAAGTGCGTGCTGAACAAACTTATCGTAAAGTCTAGGGATATAGAAGAAAAAACAGTTTCAAACACACGCATAAGGTTAGAGATTGGACAGCAACAATTATGCAGTTGCTGAAACCAAGATACTGTGTGATATTACGTACAGACCTCCTAGAAAATCATAATTTATAAATAAAAGAACTGTTTTCGAGCAATATTAATGCAAAAATTGATCAAATGACTAAGGTGAAGATTGTAGACCAACAGTTAGTATGAATACTTTATATGTCTTGAGGGAGAATTTTTAATTACGATTGAAATAAGTACGTACACTGCTGAGAAATTGTTATAAGTTTACCACTCAGACCTACTGTTTGAAGATGGAAGACTGAAAAGCCTGCCTATGTCATATTTCCGAATAGCTCTCAGTGGTATTTGATTTACATCAATCAAGTCTCCAACTGTTTATTAGTAATCGCCCTATTGATGTGATTTCTATTTGGCTGGGAAGCTGTGCTTGTTGAAATCACCGGAATAGTAACGGTGTTCACTATCAGAAAGATGAAAACAGCTTAAACATTATTCACAAGTGAAAGTAATTCAGCTTTTTATAGTGGAACCCGTTTCGTATCGACCAACACGCTTGTCTTGCTGTCACGTGGGTCAAAGTTAATATATCGGTTGTGGAAAAGATATCTACTATCAACGAACTCTGACAAGAGTATGTCTTTATTTCATGGCCTGTTCCGATAGAAGATAATTGAAAATTGTATTCAACTTTGAAAAGTTGCGATAAAGTCTAGGATTTTCAACCCAACTACTAACCAAATCTCCCAGCACCCACCAGTAATTATTGTATTTTAGATAAAAACGCACACTGGTTGAAGGTCCATTTGTTAAACGCTTGAGGTCGATATGGAAATTGTTGACCCGTGTTTCTACAAACATTCAATTTGATGTTCAAGTCCCCACCATTCAAGTGTAATATAGTTTAAGTTGTCACTTCACATAAACACCAACAGAAAAACTGTGATTACTGGTGAAAGGTTAATAGTTCATATAGTAAACTGTTTCTACTGGCTTAAACTATTGTTGTACTACATCTGTGAAAAAAGTAAACTATTTTGATGCCTAAATTCAGCTGGCGTACACCAGCCATACAGTGTACTTCTGCGCATAGTCACTGTCAACCCTCAATGGTTAAAATCATCTGCCTATATCCTTTTCAGTTCTACCATACCACAGACAGCAGATGAGGCAAATAATTTTTACACTTTCTGCATGTATCATTTGAAGTATCTGAGATTGGTTGACTGAAATGCACAACAAACCACACAGTAGTCACCATTATCAACAGGAGTTTTGTTTGTTAGTGGAAATCTCTAGCGTGTCCTCTTTCAGGAGTTTATCTCCATATAATTTCAAACAACTTGGATCAAAGAAGTTTACAACATTGAGTGCACTTGCTTCATAACGTAATTTACTGAAAACCAAAACAATTGAATTGTACGGAAGTGTATCACTTATTATTGTCGGTGAATAATACATTTTTTTCATGTCTAAATTATGATTCATTCGGATGCCACAGAAACACGTTTCCATAACGAAGTTTACTTGATTCTGACGTCCACTTACTTAACACAGATGTAAACAACAAATGGGTTTTGTTTAAATTCAAATAACACTAAGGAAGTAAAATAAAATTACATTGGACAATTTTTCATCCGATTTTTGAGGCGCTAGTTGGGAAGCCATGATGGTTGCAATTTCTCACGAGTAAAAATTATTCAGCTGTTTTGTGAAGCCCATTATCTTAGCATCTATAACATTTTGATAGATGCGAGGTAGTCAACAACAAGTTACTTAGAAGGTCTTGATAAGTTATCTTTCACTAACTAATGTAGAATATCCACACAAGGACTGTCCACGTTTAAACATTGTATTGACTGTTATCTTTAGGAGTGGAATAGGGATGAAATAGACGATCAATTGTGTTAATTTACATATCAGTCAAGACGTTATTTCTAATTAAACTGAAATACTTGTGTCAAACTGTGGAACAAAATAGCTTAGTATGCACTGGGTACAAGCTTACGACAATGATTCTGGAGTCCATCCTTTGGGTTTCAATGGTGTTTGATAAACCACAAATGTTTTAGGGGTTTTAACCCTAAGTTACAACTTAATGTGTGTACAGATAACTGATGAGTAGTAGGGGATTTTGTTTTCTTCATATAAATTGTACATCACCTACAATTGATCGCAGCATTTTTATTCCCATAGACTCGAGTTTCTCTCTCATTGCAGCCGGTCATTGATACATATTCTTATCACTGCCGGGACTAAGAGTTCGGCCACGCTTTCATGAGGCAACCGTGCTGACCACTGCGTCATTGACCTCCAATTAGACACGACTAAATCATCATCATATGTGAACGCTCAGTCACATTAGCCTGTGAGTAGTGTTCTGATAATGCTCACATAACCAAATGTGATCGTTATTGGAGGTCCTTACGTGGATTTTTATTCTGTAATGTTAATGTCAACACAATTCAACACGGATTTGCCAGACGAATTTTGGTAGTATGTTTTTGACAATTTACTACAAACTGATCAGGTGTAAAACGCATTCTGTTCGACAGTCTTATGGTATATAAGCTGACGTGTGTTATTCAGTTATTTTATGAGCATCTAATTCAGTGCTTTCCGTGTACTTTCTTACCCAGCCCTCTTGGAACATTCTACTAAAATGCATGGCAATTTTTACCGTTACAAATTAAATTAGACTTTAACAGATGGCATGAACTGCATTCCAAACTCCATCGTAACATGATTTCTCAAACGATGATAACAAGTGCCGTGGGTTTGTGGGTCTAAAGATGTGTGGAATGCGTCCTACTTAACGCAAACAGATGTACATAAAAATTTGGTGACCGAAGAACAAAAGTGATCAACATTAAGTGGGACTGGTACCGAGGCCCTCATGACATGCTCGAGCTGAGACTAAGTTAACCAGCGACAAAAACTAAGTAGATGTTGTTTTTCAAACATACCAGTTTACAATTTATTTCTCATTGCGTTAACAATCGTCTTGGTTTTCGGGAGGTGCAGTTGTTCTTTAGTGACTTAATAAGAACTGGACTTTTAATTGTCATAACTTTAAGTTTTTTAACTGTGGCTGTTGAATGACAGATTGCAACACAACAGACTTCCCAAGATATTCACCGGCACCCAAACAATGAGAAATACGGTGGCTAATATTATTGACTACTGAATAGTACATTATATTTTTGTGATCATACAAACGCTAAATGTGTCGGCAATATTTCATTCATTTTTAGTGATAAGAATACGAATTATTTGATAGGATTTGTGTAGAATGCCAAGTGAACGTAGTGAATCGGAATTCCGCCGGCGGCTTAACCACGATTCTGGGAAATAGAAAACGGACTACACTTTCTTTAATATGTTACAGACACTTATTTTGCTCAGACACTAACAAGGGGCGCAGATACGGGTGTTAAATTTCCTTTCACGTCTGTTAGCTTGCGAACATTACCTGCAAGGTCGACATATAATTTGTCTAGTCAATAAATTCGGAGGACTTTCAGGTGTGTTCAAATCTGGACTGTGCGTTGGTCCCAGAATCAGGCCAATTTTCCATGTGTAAATCAAGCTTCTGTCCAATTAGTAGTTTTCAACAAACAGTTGAAATGTTGAAACACTCCGTTTATAGTCGATACTAGAAAGAAGAAATGCTACAGTTGTCCTGAAGTTTTAATGCCTAAGACATTGTTTTCCTTTCTGTAAAGTCAAATGCCAGTTGGAGATGAAACTAAAGATACGTCAAAACATTGATGAGTAACTTCTAGTTTGATGTTCTTTAAACACTGTTGGGACCCTTAACTGCTCATATAAGCAGTGTATCTGTTGGTAAGGTTGACAGAAAAATATTTAACCATGAAATGTACTAGGTTACATCATTCTATTCATGGTACACACTTCCTCTTGAAATAACCGTTCAAATTCACAGTGGGTAGTAAACTGCGGAACCTTTCTGGATTTTTAACTAATCAGAATTGAAGCATTTCACAAGTTTGTTTGCATAATTGTAACTAACCAATTGTTTTCTGACCTCATTTGCACTGAATGTACAATTCAAATTCTTGTACTATATTCCTTTGAGAGTAAATCAGGCGAGTTCTTCTTCGAAGGGTTTGTTTCCTTTCACCATGCACATCGGATAGGTAGCCAATTGGCGATCAGTGAGTTAGGTCATTCTAACCGCTTGTGATACCTAAAAAGCTGAGCTGCATTTACTTGAACGGCAACTTGTTGCCTCTCTCGAACTTCCTAAGTTACGTATCACTTGAAGTGTATCGCACTCCAGAATGAGCGCGCATACAATTGTTGACTGGACGGCGCCAAGACAATACACCCCAATCGGTTAGATGGCAGTAAGCCTGCATATAGTAGATGAAACATAGTCGGTCTAAAAATGTTGGTCATACCCCATTTTAAAGAGTCATATCCTACTTTGGTTACCGGTGTTCATAATATTCGGAGACAACACAGCCCTGATCTCTTACGCCGATTTGATCATTTTGTTACGTGATAGAAAATAACTTGTGTTTTACAGTGTGTGCATTCTATATCTGCATGTAGGTACAAATAATTGGTATGTAACCTCTGAAGATAAACGAGATGTGTGGACAAATGTGGTATTTTTAAATCGTTGAATCTTTAAGGCCTGAAATCGAGTAGAGGCGATAAATGTAGAGTAGAATATGAAATTAGAAATAAAATGTGTTGGACAAAATATTTTTGTTTGATACTTACAAATGAACTGATAAATGGGTTTAATACGCTATCCGTCTGCATAATATGTTCTACGGTGTTCTGTTCTGTGGTTACTTGTAAGATCGGTTTTATCCATGCCGCATATTTGTTCGCAACTGCAAATCAGAAAGTTTTAATGAAAGACTCTTTTCATAAAAGTTCCACCCAAGTGCCTTAATGTTCAATTGGCGAAATAACATTTGTCTTCTACCTCTTCCACAACAGTCGTTGTGAGCTGCGTGTGTCAATGCAAATATAATGGTGGCTTTTCAATCACCTGGGACCGTTTATTAACACATGTATCCTTGTATGTGTTCGCATACTGTCCTGGTGTCGTCAAATTGGAAACATTAGTTTTCACGTGATTCAAACCATTCTTCAACTATTGACACCTTTACAAATGAGAAAAGTGTAAACAGGAAATCCACGGTTAATATGGCACTGTACACCAGTTTAACTTAATCAGTAACAAGACGTTAAAATTTTCAAAGAAAATTTTATCTATGTTCTCATGTTACGTCGCACAAGAACGCGTTTCAAAAGGGGTCTTTGACGTCATTTTTACGCTTTGTGACGTCATACTCGGAAGTAGTTCACACACAGTTATGTGCTTCTTCAGTCTGCTTTATGTCAACAGGCTAGTTTGTTTGCTATATTTGTTTCAACAGTACTGGAGAAGTCGTCTACTTTTAACTTGAGCGTGACAATTTTTCTGGTATACAAACCAACAGTCAGATTTGTTTGGGTTTCATATGAACAACTTACTTGGTGGCCCTTAAATTTTAGTAATTGGATGCAGATTTTATAATGAAGTGATTTTATTGCGTTGGTTATAACAACAACGAGATTCGGCGCAATTTCCCTAATCTAATCTCTTAATGTGTTAATTGGGAGCTGGTGCTAATGAGGAGCTGACATTACTGAAGAGTGATACTACGAACAATTCTATGTGGCCATACTCCCAAAACATGTGAAACAGAATTACTTCATACACGTGCATTCAAGGTTGCGCAATTACACTATTATAGAGGAAGCTATGTATGTGTTCAGCTGTATTTTGGTTCATGAGCAATGCTACATTGAGATGTCCCTATTGGAAGAGTATAGTTTACTCGTCTTCAATGGACCACAAACCATTGCATTACAGGGTAACGCTGGAAGACAGTTAAGATACAATTAAGGTTTGACTCTATTACACTTTAATCAGAAGTGCAGTGCAATTTTGAGTCTTTTTCAATAGTGTCTGATATTTTTAACTAAGAATAAACCAGTTTAAACTATTCCTGAGAAAAGACAATTTTAACCGATGATATTTCGTCACAGTTATTCTATTCGTATCCTACTCGAAGCCGTAAGGACCAGAGGCTACCGATAGCGAGGTTCAGTGAGAAAAACCAACAATCTGTATGTATTGTTTTTACAAGTGAAACATCATTAATCTCATTGCATTCATGTTGTTTACTAGTACACATCAATAATCAGTGTTATCGAGAGCAAGCTTCAACGAAGTCTTTATAATTAGGCTAGCGGCAATATTATACAAGGGATACTCTCTGTGCTTTTTTAGCATGTCATTTTTTGCTAACTGAGTTACTGTACAAGAACGGTAGGGAATAAAAGAATTTCGGCTTCATTAAATAATGCAATTTGTCAAGTTGTATCAACAGAAGAAATGAATTTGATACTTTAACTACTAGGTGAGTTGCTTCGATCTGGTTGATGAAATAACACAATGCTTCAAGTAACACAAGTACGATTTGCAGAAACCTTTGCGGACCACGATCACTGAAACATTGCTATGAAGAAGTGAGTCGTTTGTAGTATGCGGAGTCGGCACTCGGTCAACAATGACTTAGGTAGTAGTCATCCTGTGAGGGCAACAACTCTCTAAAAGTGCACTGTTTTGAAACAGCTGGGGATTACAGACCAGGTAAACTACTCAAGCCGCGTCAGAATAAGGAGACCTTAGGCAAATCCTAAAAGATAAGCACGTAAAACAAGTGGTCTGTACCACTGTCCCAGAGGAAGTCACGAGTTCTATAACAGCTGGATTTAATAAATTAGTGTTGGTAGTGGTTATGTTAAGGAATGTCAAAAATTAATCTCTTTATCACTATAACGTTATGTTTACTGCAAGTATGTTTTGCCTGTTACTTTTATGTATGTCAGCCTTGTGTTACTTCTTGCTTGCTAATATAAGTGAATATGGTAATTGCGTTTTCAAGGTCGCTAATACCTGATAATGGCCGCAACTTCTGATGGCGTCATTTCAGTTGTATAAAATACACGCAAGTTTGTGGATATGAAAATGGTCACATAAGCCCATAATTGCCCTACAGTCTGGAGGAGATCATAGCCTAAGGGACGGAGATAGTGGTCTTAACGGATGTGGGGTTCTCACACGTGTGAATCATCAGTGGTACTGTCAACAGCAAGTCTCACTAATGATTGTGGTTATCGTCAACACAGTCTGCAGTTTGTCTGGGTGTAAATGGTTGGCCCGAGCAACCAATGACGAAATAACAGGCACCTTTTAGTGTTCAAGCCCCGTGCGTGCCAGGAGTCGAACCCATGGCTTACTTTAGATTTTAGTCCAATTACTTACCCACAACATCACTGAGTCTGAGTCACCGGGATTGCGGACCGGTTTGAGTTACCCCTCCTAACTGTCCATCATTTTATTGGTGATTGCTAGTGCCAGGCGTTTTAAAAATCTCCTCCAACCTCTTTTAGGGCTATGGTGGACGCTCATTCGTTTGTGGACGAAACAAAAACAACTGTGTGATTTCACCCTTTTTTTTGGAAAGAAAGCACAATAGATAAATAACGACATTAACTCCTCCTTATTGTGTATATCTTACCTGCACACTGTGGACGTTTCGGTCCATTATGATACGCAGGGGATTGTTGAAAGTCATCTGAACAAGTTTTACAAAACACTAGTGACAACCGTTTAGCCTCGAATGGGGTTAAGTTGGAATCCATTGCTTTTACTGCCATATGCTTGAACCTTTCTGTGTAGTTTTATATGATACGCACTCGATAAATCGACGTTGCAGAGCTTAGGACAATCCGCCTGTTCTCCACATGTGAACCCACACAGTAACTTACGTATCTCCCTCATAATTCCTTTGTGATTCCACCAACACCGCTGTCCCTACTTCCGTTTTGTTTTCTTTACCTGCAAGATTAACGAATCCACTTGGATAAACTTGCGCTTATCAGCACTTGTTGCAACCAGAATGACCAGCAAGCGATGGATGCTGTATAATTACCGTTTATCCTCCGTTTTTCTTAATGTACCCTGCCTTTGACACTCGAAACAGATGAGATGAAATATCAGCGTAACTAATCAAGACGCTTTATGCTTTATCCGAGTCAACCGTACAGCCCCTTGGAAAAATCAGCATAACGGGTGAATGTGATTCATCCCATTTGGCATATGTGATGACCATAATGCCAGTAACATACCAACTGGTTCACGTAACATTTCCGCCAAGGAATTTTTGTTCAAGGTTGTTGGAATGAGAGCACACAGTATAGTTACATTGTTTTGGTTTCTGCCTTATTTCTGGGGTGTTAAAAATGAATTCATCGCGGCTGTTGTGTTTTCTCACAAGTTTAAATGACCGCGCTCCGACTAGATTAACTAAAATTTGTTCTATGAACATCCGAATAAACTATGTTTCTTTAAAAGTGACAAAATTTCCGTCACCCATTTACACATTTAAGACATAGCTAACCTTTCATAAACAGCTGGAGTTGACCCAATTAGTGACGTCTCCCGGTGTTTTCTTCACGAGTCTTTCTGAAAGTGGTTCACTTCTAATAGATCCCTTCCTTCGGTGTATGTCTTCAGCTAACCGTTCAACCGCGGAATACGAAAGACAGCCCTTGTATACCTCCAACGTACGCGGGTAGATTTCCAAGAGCCTGGAGTTCTTGAATTCCAAAAGACAACTCGACGCTTTAACTTGGCAGTTTTTCAACTATACTATATTTGATGAAATCCTAAAAATGGAACTGAAGATAGTGGTGAACTCCATGGATTGGGGAAATAATACACAAAAGTAAGATCATTAATGAATGGAACTTCCAGTTTTTGATTCACGGAACTTATATAACTTCTGCTTTATTCTCGAAGAATATATTATATCGGTAAATCAAGCTGTGTTTATTTAGCTTTACGTGAAACGTAGAAAGTTTGCTGTATACCTGGTGCTGGCATGACTGTATTGATCAAACAAACCGATACAGACAATAACAGTTTCTTAAATGCCCACCAACGAAAATGTCTAAGTACAATGTGACATGCAGTACGGTGCCTACACGCTTGACGCTTAGCTCATGTGACAATTGACCGTGCAACCAAACGGATACTGGGCTAGAAAACAATCCAACCAGGTCGATATGGTCTATTTTTCAAGGGCGAATGTAAGGGTGCGGCCTGTAGTTGTGTAGGTGTGTACCATGGTGGTTATACCTAGCCTACGCGGGTACAGACAAAGAATTAGAGATATGGGAAGTTGGAAACTTCAGCTTGGAAAGCAGAAGCCGTAATATATGGACGGCTGGATCACGTGATGTGTCGCCGGCGCAGCCAGACGTTTACCGCAGAAAATAGCGAGTAACATTTAACTATTTGTGGAGGCTGGAATCAGGGTCCAGTTACGTCTTTGAAGTGTAAGAGTAACAGTGTTTGTCACTAGTGAATTACCTGCATATCCATAGTCAAGCATATTATCTACATCATGCATTTAGATATGCAGCGGCATTCTGGTACTGGTTAGCTTCAGCCGTTCGATTGTTTAGCGAACACAATGTTGAATTAACGTTTTACAGAAGCATTGTCATCAAACGCGACATGCATTAACTCTGTACTTAAAGAATGACCAGGGACAACCACAAATTACTACATTGTTTTTGTCCAACAGCAAATTTATGCCGAATTTAAACATGTTCTTGAAAACTATATGGCATTTTCGGTCAAGTGCGCATCACGTGGACTTGAATCACATTTATATAGATTAATATGAAATGAATAGGTCAAAATTGGTGTTGGAGGTTGCATAAAAATTATAGAAGGCTATAGATTGTATGCCTGTGTGTACCTTATATCCTTTAACGACCATGCAATCATTGATGAAATAGAAGTACAAGCCGAAAAGAACTGTCACATTGTGGCATGACAACCCATATGAAAATTTTTGGGGGATATTTACGTTCTGCCATTTTGTTTGGTGCTTGAGGTAAGTATTTAAAAGCAGCTGAAGGAGCCAAACTTTTTAGCGGATTTTTAAAACATTCAACCGAGTGCAAAGTTCACTGCCCTGCACTATGCTGCATAAGTAGGGTATACAGATCTTCCAACATTTATGACTCAAGAATTATCTTCAACAACGTGAGCTTAATATAAATTCCAATCGTGTACTTTTATAGCAGGCTGCAAAATTACTTACTAAGAACCTTGGTTTTTGTTTCATTTCTGTCCCAAATCTCAAAGCTTTTCATCTTTCCGTCTCTGTTTTATACTGATCACACCAAAACTTGATGGACTCTTTGACAGAAAAAAAATACAGAATGGGGTACAATTTTACCACCCTTGAACTGCAGACAAACAGTGTCTACTTAACAGTTTTAAATGTAGAATATCACATCATCATCTTTTGCAATGAACTGAGTATCTTGTTGGGAGAAAAATTTGGGACTACCATAGGTGGACGAGATCTAGGATCGAATGTCTCAAATGAACTTGACCTCTCGCCTGATTACTCACTGGTTGGGAGAGCGTATTTCTTGCACATGTTATCCGCCAGTCTATTTGAATCGCTTCGCTTATGTGACGTTCACAGTCTGTTTAACTCAGTGATTCACCTTAGTATTAAACTAAAACTTGAGTCTTTTTTCTTCGGTTTGATACGGAATTTTTTCTATCAAGGAGGTACAATGAAGTGTCACACAGTAGATTGCGACATTTCATTCACTACTATATTGAGATGAGGTGCGATAATCGGGACAATTATGAATATATTTTTGACTTGGAAGAGGAGGTTTAAGTTTAACCTGCTAGATTCATTATGAGCCCAATCACAAGTTTGGTAATCTACCTACCTCTAATCCAGATACTCAATTTATGAGAACCTCTCGAAAGTTACATTCAATAAGATGGTTATCAAGCCGCTTGCATTCTTTTGACATTCAGATGTGCTGAACAGAGTACATACCACCAGAATCTTTCCCTGCATCACTAGCAATAAAATATACTGAGCGAAAAGTGAACGCAAACATGTGAAACATTAAACTTTGTCACCACACATGTTAAACTTCAAAATTATTGCGGAAAAGTGAAAATGCGGTGGACTTGTCACTCGCCCTTTCCCCGTCATAATTTTATTGCTGGCCAACGTACGCTTACAATGTGCTTGCTAGGTTCTGAACAGGTTATTCTAAAGGTCTATTGCTCCTGATTTGTATTAATGTTGGATTTCAAAAGGTGGAAATGTCAACTGATGCCTTCTTGCTTTGTAAGTCATTTGAAGCAGATTCGGATAAACATTGATAGCCGCAGGTCCTCCCACTCTCTAAATTTCTTGTGAACTTTGTAATGTAATGGATTATTCTGAATATCCAACAAGTGTGCGAGAAGGAAGTGCATTGCATCACACTAGGTTCGGTATGAAACAATAACTTAATCAATGGAACGCTTGATACAACTGAGCGAATCTTACTGGGTTACAGGATGGCCTTTTATTTATATTTCAAAAATAATGTTTCATTAGCTCGGAGTTTAAAATCAGGGTCACCAACTGCCTCAATGTCCCGGTTCATTAGAACGTTGCTTTCCGCTTCGAGAAAAGCGTACGACCAATGGGTTTTTGGTGATATTTTAATTCTGACAAAAACCTTTTTCATACGGAGTTAACTGGTCACAACTCTGACATTAGTCTACCCTGACAGTAATTAGGTCAACAAATTAAACACAAGGCAAGAAATTGCCTGTGGGTAGTCCAGAGACAGAGTTAAGACTAATATGCGGATACTGAAGCCTGCAGGTTACAGGTACGCTCGAAAATAGGAATGATATTACTGAGTTTACTCCGTAGTGGACTAATTCTAAGACAGCAGCTCATAATAAAAAATATTGCTTATTTCATTCGAGCAATAAACTATCGATGCAAGCAAGTTATATCGATCCAACACCCAACACGACTGATTCGAACAACGCGTAAACAGATAATAGCTGCCGAATTTGAAACAGGATTTGATCGAATGTTCCACAGTACTATTGGGCAAGCAATAAAATTTGGGAAACAGACAGACTCTTACCTCATATGTGGTAACCGGTATCAACAGTGAATTTATGCCGTAACTGTACGGTTGCAAAATAGTGAATAAACATTGTGCAGATTTACCCTACAAGTCCCTCAAATAAATCCAGCAGAACAGCTGATGCCATGCACGCCGAATAAACGCAACTAAATTACACAGTGACCTCAAAACCAGTGAAATAATATGTACCAGGGAGTATAATTGGTCAATTTGCAAAAATAACAAGGGATTATAGAAAACGATCATATATAGAAAGGGAACATCAAGAATAGCTAGTGAGAAATCTTCACTAATTCCTGTAGATTTGCCATCCATGTGTTGCCGAGTACCTCTTTAATAATGTACATGATCGTGTTTTCACTATCACCTCTATTCGGATGCTCATTATTTCTGAATATTCCCTCCACACTTCTGCCCGATCACTTGTCATATTTCGGATCATCTTCAGGACCTGTGTCTAACGCACTACCAGCTGATCCAGAACCTTCGGGCGTGAAACTCAACATAAATTGCGGTAAACTTCCCAACCGGTTTACCATGTTCAGTAACTCTGACGTTTTATTGCTAGCACAGTTTGTTCAACGTAGACTTCTGTTAAATGTTAAGTACTACTGCTGTGTAGTTCGCAGAACGTCACCAGTAGGAGTTAGCTTTGGGCTTGGATGTTTTATCAATTTCTGGGTGTGCTTTCCCCTAGTTTTAAAAATGTGACTGGCCGTTGCGGACCGTCCGTAGTTTGCTAGTTCCTCTTCAAGGGCTAACATGGAGCACTAGTTACAATTTGCTCATTTAATGCCAAAGTATGGAATTTCAGTGAAGACTTTCCTAGCGTATATTTTATATAAAAATTAGTCAGGTTCGTCTGTTTTACTTTTGGCAAACTGAAGTAGGATTATCAAGAACCCCCCGGGTGTTTCAGGGGAAGCCTTTAAAAAACTCTCCCTAGGCCTGCTGTGGAAATGAGGAATTGCTTTCGGGTATCGCCTTCTGTGATACGCCGTTAACATTTGTACAATTTGCAAGTTTTCCCTGCTCATATGTACCTTCGTCTCATTCTGGATATCTGTCTCTGCAGATTTGGTTTCAATCGTAAAGATAACCGAATTACTGTTAAGTAAAGACAAAACATTATGAACGTCTTTCACAAATATTTGGATAGAGACAATAGCATCTACTCAATACGGCGCAGCACTTTTTTGGATATCTCAGCAATTGGTAGGTTTCTCTACATTCATGCTATCTCACGGTATTGTTAAAACTCACCTAGTAGAACTGAAGTTTTATTTCACGAGTTGATATCCCGTGGCAAGATTCAGCCAACCGTTAACATGTCTTTTGTCCACACTATTTTTTTGAAAGAAATCATTGTTTGAGTCTAGATTGTATCCAAATAAAGTATATTACGCAACACTTGAGCAGCCCTGTTGGCCCAACAATTGTCAGCATGCTTTTAGGAATGATAGAAAGACCGTTTACACAACATATTGATCTGACCTTTTTTTACACACGCTACGTTGCTGACATTTTCAATGATTTGGACTTATTTGAACTCACCACGATAATATGAACGCTTTAACAACTCATGAAATGTTTACACTCTCTTTTGTCCGTTACTTCTGAGATAGAGTTCAATAATAACCTAGCCTTTCTAGACGTTTTACTACTCGTCAACTATATGGAAGATTGTGCAGCTCTAGTTTTCGAATTTCACTTGGCAAAGCAAGTTTGTATATTCTACCGATATTGGACCGGTCAACTACAAGCACACGCTGATCAAAATATTATTCAGCCGGGCCTGCAAAAATCGAAGGCCTGATACAATGGCTTTGGAACAGCAGTTCTGAACGGAGACGCTTCTTGTTACTCGATATCCGCAGAAGTTTATTAGGGTCCATAGCAAACCTAGGCACGCCAAATCAGTTGTATACGCTGTCACCGAGAAAGTTGTTTTCTTATCGTTACCATTTCGAGATGATTTCACCGACAGGGTTCAACATGAACTACATTCCGCCTTGTCTCAAACTTACTCTTCACCTACGCCGATCCTTTTGCAGTCAACACGGAAATGAGTCTGTGTAAAGCTAAACGTTGTCCATCTTACTACTATGTATCTCATATTGTCTATCAGTTCACTGTTAGACAATATGACCATTCCGTTATATCTGTGCAGTGCTATTTGCAGCGAATATCCCCGAATTGCTGATCAATTTTGCGGAGCAATCCACCAGTACGGCTGAAGACAAACAACGCAATCTGTAATCCTTGGTTGCCAAACGCACCAAACTAACCGGCCACATAATGAATTACTTTACTATTACTTAACGCAAACATAAAACAGTGAATCCTTATAGAAGATCAGCTCTGTGAGCCTGAAAATTACCGACTCAGACTGTATCTCTCGTTTGGTAGGAAAACTCTGATCCTCAACAATTTATCGGTTGAAGTTTAAGCTATTCCCCATCATATCTGAATGTTTGAATTGACCGTTTTGAGTGAACGACTGAGAAGGTCAAATGAAATATAGACAGCCAGCAGACGTCCTCTCTGTTTTGGCGAATATTAGGATAACCAAAAAGGTCAAAGATCCAAGGATATGACAGGGTTACGTTTGAATACAGCTGTCCTCCTTGATCACCTGACTGTCCATTAAACTCTGATCTTTGAGCACAGCACTGATGTAACGGTCTGAAAAAAATAAGCAAAACGACAGTTTCCGATTTACCACCTCAAGTTTGATCCTCACGCGCTTTCGATTTCCGACTGTTCACCACATAACTTCCCCATTCACTGAGCACTGTCTCAGGTACTCAACCTATTTCTAGCTTGTTAGAAACCCCGAATTGCAGCTCGATTTCGGGGACGTCCGATGGTGGTTCACAAAGTACGTGTATGAATTTAGGCGGTTAAAGTGAACCACCATCAGCTATCTATCAGTTCCTGTCAGTTCCCTGGTTTGACAGGTTGTCTTCGAGAGTATTCACCCGACCATATATGATCCTTCCTATTTTTGTGCATCCTAGCTGGGACTCTCGGGCTCAAAGCCGTGTTGTTTAGCCATACTCCTCGGGCAACCCTCAGAGAGACTCCAAAATCTTTATTGTTGTGACTGTACTTCTGGCTCCTCTGGGACGTTTCCAGATGTGTTTGCGCCATTTGATGGACTAGTTAAAATGCATCTAACGGGTTGTTTACGTATTTTGTAAATGAAAGTTGCAGTTGCTCAGCAAACCAGCAACCGTGCATCTGAAGGTAGTCTCGGTTCTCGGCCGGTACACAAAAGATAAGAAATTCGATTAGCTGATGCATAAATCAAGCTGCGGTATGCTAACATGCACAATAATGTATCCAGGTTCTATCCAGCAATAGTATCTTTTACAAAACCATAACAAGACACCTGAGGGAACGATTCGTTCTTTATACCTTTCCGTTGCCACGCGAACGGTAAGTTGTAGTTCGCGTTTTATCTATTCTTAGTAGCCTGAACATATCGCAAACCAGGGAGCCTTTTAACCAGTTGCCTTGATCTGGAAGGAGTTGGCCAGGGGCCTCCCAAAAGCAAACCCAATGGTCGACGACGACCGTTGTTATCGTCGTTGTTCCCCCGTGCAAGCGGAACTGTTCCGCACCATTTGTTGAAGTAATCTACCATAACCAAGATGTGCCAGTTGTTTTGGAGTGTTTTAGACAACGGCTCTACAACGTCAGCGTTGACCAACTCACTAGGGTATCAAACAGTCAACCTGCAGCCGCACCCAACGTCCCGCATGGGATTCTTGAAGGTGCCACTTTTTTCGCGTGGTTGGCAATCAACATGATATTTGTGCACTGATGTGTTTGCCAAATTACTTGTCGTGCAGTCGCCACCAGTTTGCTAATCTCCACATGTCCGAGCTGGTGATGCAGGTTTTTTAACACCTCGTGTATCAAGAATTGGGGAATTACATTCTTTCTTGTATAAGCACGTCCATACTGAGTAAACAAAACTCCTTCCATCATCTTGGGCTGTTCCCATAACATTCGAAGATAGGATGACTCGTGACTTTTCCCTTCCACTTGTTTGCCCGTCAGTGTGTCTCCAGTATTCCTGCAACCTTCGAAAATTAATAATGTCTCGGGATCTGACGACTGAACCTGCTACCAGCTGGCCTATTGTGCACTCTGTAGGTTAATTGGTGCTACTTACCACGCAGTACATGACAGACAATCATCTTGATTGCGCGCGGGAAGCCTCGACAATGAGTCAATAGTAATGCGTTGTTTGCCCAGTCGGTGTTGGCGTACGATGTCATATTCATATAAAATATCTTGCCATCGAGCCAACCGCCTCTTCGGATCTTTGATGCTTTCGTAAATAGCGATGGGACTGATGATCAGTGGTAGCGACAAAACTTTTGTCCCAAAGATAGTGCCTGAAAATATTCCATAAATAATACTCATGCAAGAATTTTTTTTCGTTTTACAGTAGTTCTCGTGCTTAAACACTGACTGCCGTAGGTTATCACATTTCTCCACTGTCTTATCCTCACTGTGACAGAACGGCTCCGATTGCGCTGTCACTTGCATCAGTGTTTAAGACAAACTCCATGGCACTGAGCAGCAGATCTGCAAAGACCAATACTGGCGACGTACACTCAGCTATGCGCATTAATTCGAAGGTATGGTCACACTGCTCCGCCCACGGGGAGTTCTGATTGTTTTTGTAACAGTCTGGTTAAAAGGTAGAAATGCGGGCAAAATCGCCGATGAGGCAACCGTGATAAAATACAAGTACGATAGTGTTACGAGCTTGTTTCAATCGTTTGACTTGGAACAAGATCGAATTTGTTCCGTCTTTTTTGGATCTGCACGAACACCATACCATGAACTTATACGTTCAACAAATGCTACCTCTTTGGGCTTGAAGTGACAAATCGAGTACTTTGGTTTCAAACCATATTCGGCCAGCCTCTCCATAATTGATTCAAAATCGTGCGTGTGTATGTTTTGGGGATCATGCCATACAGGACGTTTTGCATTAAGCTTTGGAATGTCGCCGACATGACGGTAAACCCATATAGTCTTGAAGGTAAGGTGAAGGCTTTTTTAGCTTGGTCACCTTCTTCAGTCTCCACTTGTCAATAACCTGATGCCAAATCTAACGTGCTAAAATGAGTGCCCAAGAAGTGCATCAGGTATGTCGTTGATTGCTGGCAATGGGAATGGAATAGTTTGTCATTCGGATGAGCTTCCAATAGTCGACGCATAACCGTGAGTCATTTCTTTTCTTTTTCCTCATAATAATTTGGGCAGCCCACAGAAAAGTTGTGGGTTGGATCACGTTGTTCCGTAACATATCATCAACCATTCTACCTACCTCATCCTGAAGGTGTGCAGGTATCCTTCGTGTAGGTATCGTAATTGGTGGCGCGTCCTCTTAATTGATTCCATACCTCGGAATACTTGTGCTACCTAGCCTTGCTTCCTCCTAAGAGAACAATGACCATCAACAACCTAACGTGCCCCAATCTGGATATACTGCGTGGAGGTATCTCGATTAGTTGTGTGGCTCCCGTACTAATTTCATGTCTCAGAAGTCTTGTGCAACCTGACTTCGCCCTAATTACAAGCAGACAGGTGACCGGTTGATTACTGACTTCCAGTGTTCGACGCTCCGCATGTTGTCAAAAACTCCACTCACTTGGATCATTTTGTGAGTTTGGCGGTCTTCGTCGGAGAGAGCCGCAGTGGTGTGGAAGGAGAAATGGGTCTCCAGCGAAACTTTGAGCGTGGATATCAAGTGGGCTTTGCTGGGTGGGCTTCCTCAGCTGAAGGTCGTGCATTCAAGCGCCAGTCTAAGACGGCTCAGCAATTTGTTCTCAATGGTAACACGTAGAGAAACGTTGGGACTCCCTACAAAGCTTTGCTCCGAATAACGTTTGGATATTATAACCGGTACACTTATTCTGCCCTTCGTCGGAATTTGCTCACAACTGGCGTTGGCAACACGATTTCTGCGTATTGCCCTTAAGTCTGCCTACTGCACCGCCAATGGTTACGCTTACTGACGCCCTGGTGTTCAGTTGACCCATGAATGCTGGTCTAGATTCGATATCCCCACCGTGAGCTCTGCTACCGGTTGAGAATAGTCGATAAAGAACATAAACACGATCTTGGGACTCACCTACTTTAATTTGGTCTTTGGCTGTTCAGCAGTCGGTTTAGTAGACAGGACACCTCCTTCTGAATCCGCGGTCACGGGGTTTACATGACCTGTTCGATCAAGATCGCCATTTGCGGCTACAGTATAGCGGAGTTTTGTATTTATAGCTGGCCATTCGTAACACAACGCATTACTGTACAGGTCGGTTGCGACAAGTGACAAACATTGGCGCTTTCCACGTTTGCACTTTTCGATAGGTCAGTCAGCAAGCTACTCTTGCAAGCACTCTCTTACGTCTGAAGCTCGATGTGTGCTGCATGATGGTGACGCCAGTCTACGATTCTACCAAAGGTTTCCACTTGAGTTCATCTCAAGATAACTGTCAATCCAAGCGCTTCTCTCTCAGGGTCTCTGGTGATGCCTGAGCTGAATCTTGTGGTCAAGCTGGGGTGTGAATCGCACTGCATTTCGGAGCAGGACAGAGTTTGTTCAATAGGATCCCGGTGATCAGTCGGTTATGCGCTGTCATACTCGGTCAGATATCGGTTGATATCTGTCAACTCAAATCAGAAGAGGGGTGTGCATTCATTATGTTGGTGTACGCTCCAACAGATATTTGTTCGGATGCTAACAAATATGCTTTCGACGATGCCCTAGTTGATCCTTTGAAGCAGAGTGGATATTCTGAAATCAGCATACCAGCCATCGATTTTAACGTTTAGCTTGGTTGTCTTTCTCCGGAGGAGACGCGGCTGGGTTAAGTTTGGTGTGTGGACAAAAGGTACTGATAATCACAAAAGATTGCTGAGGCTGTGCGCGTCCCACGGTTTCTATATTTCGAGTGCCACGGTTCAACACAGCAGTAGACATTGTGTTACATGGAGATCACCTTGTTCTTCTTAACCGTGGACACAACTCCCTCATACCGTAGTCAGTCACAGGTGACGTAATTCTGTTAAAGATCGTCATACATTTTGAGGCAATCATCTGCACGCGAACCATGTTGTTGTGGTTGCCCGTTTTGTTTCGCTACTTGTCAAGGGGACATATGCTTGTAAATGTGAATTACTTAGCTGGCATTCGACCACAGAGAGTGTGAACAGTACTCACCAGAAGGCATTGGTGGATAAATTATCATGTTCGAGACAGGTAAGAGAGCTTAATAAGCACTGGGAACAAATCGCAGCAACCATGGAAGGATGCTGTTGAGAGATATATTCTCAAGAAACCGTGCAGTTGAGGCAGAACTGGATTTCTGTCACGTCTATAAAAACCAAGAACAAACGTCGCTAGATTCCACCTGGTTCTAATTATGATGACAATTAATCTACTGTGTTCAGCCATCGTTGTCTCCTTAACTTTGATTGATTAATCGCGTTGCACAGTCTAGGAGGGCTGGGTCACGCATTAAGCTCGTCGGCTGATCATCTACCGTACCTGGCATTATATGGTGAGATCACCGACAGTTGTATGAAACCGCGTGATAGTCAAATAACAACGTAGTTACGATATATGAGGGTTCTGACTGTTTCATTGAGTAAAGTGTGTGTTACTTTCGCCTGCACTGTTGAGGTCCTGGTGAACACCGAGGTGACGGTGTACCGTAGTTAATGGCATGCCCGCATTCATACGGTTGCTTCCGTCACGCGTGTTTAGGATCAGGCTAGCCTGGGATTCCTGAGGAGGATTGCCGAGATAAGTCCGTACCTGATTTCCTCATCGGAGATAGTGGTCATCCATGGTGAAATCGACAGTTGCAGTCCCGAAGTTGTAGGTCTCGTTGACTGCCTGTCTAAGAAGTTAGTCAATATATGCCAAAATCTCCGAACTTGAATGAGATAGGAAAGTGCGGATCTTTTTCAAATTTCTCTGCGGGCCTCGACTTTTTGAATCCTGGATTGGTCGCCACTTTTTAACACAGACAAAACAGCAGGCAGAGACTGTATCCAAAAGTATGTTATGTAACATGCAGCAATATCAGCATAATTAAAAGGAATACATATGCAGGGGTATGAAAGAGTTATGTTTAATTACAACCGTCCTTCTTGAGCGCTTGACTGTTCATTGATCTATGCTCTTTGCCCACAACAACTGTGAACGACTTGCTATCTCAAGTTCGGTCCTCGCGCGCTTTACACATAATGCAAGAGATGCTTGGGATATTTTCAGTATTTTTAGTCCGCAAAATTTGACGATAACTGGGAGTTTTCAGAAATGTTCCGAACTATCTGTTCGCATGACATTTGTCACAGTGTTTGGCAATAACTCGTTTGAAACATTGAACTACATAAAGTTTACAGGCAGCAGACCTACGGGTACCGCTCTCTCTCTTTGTCTTCCTTCTGAAGCCACTATCCGTCTATCAAACGGTGAGGAGTGATGTTAATGTACGTAACTGTTTGAAAGAGGGTCGTCAGTTTAGATGGAAAGGAATACCGATGATCAACTCCAACACGACAATGAATGTATACCTACGTGTGCTAAGTTGTAACAAAGAAACCACTTATAGTATGGTATCGTACGGCAAAAGTGATGTCAAATCGGGCAGTTTGACCAGAAATTTATTCATTCTCGCTGAGGCTGTGATCACATCCAACAGTGATGCTTTGACCTAATTGACGAGAGTATGGAAATAGCCAGACAGCTAAACAGAACATGACACGTCGGACTTGAAAAAGTTATCAATGTGGTTACCATGAATGATATCAGCGGAGCGCACACTGCGCACATAAATGACTACAGTTTATCCTGCCATAGATTAAAAACCCACGTAAGTTAACGATAATTTAGTGCGCCTACTGTTCTTTGAGTCCTGATGAGGGAAGAATGTGCATCGCGACTGGTTTCAAAATTCTGTTCCTTCTACTGAAAGTATATTTGTTGAAATGGTTGTTTAGCAAACAGAGCTGCGTTCAGTCTAACATGCAATCAGCGCTGATCCAATAACCCATCTATCTTCAGATAATCCACTTGACCTTGTACACATTTTTTCCATCAGGTTACTCCATTTGCTAGTTTGTTTTATAAATTACACTGTACTTATGCAAAGTGCGTTAACACTGCTGCATTTAATCGGCGTTTTATCAGGGCTGAAACTGTTACTTCTGAAAGGCGGAATTAGAAACACAGATTTACGCGGAACACTCATGTGTGCTACCCGTGTAAGTTGTGATGTGAAATACTTTCGAATAAACCACGCCGGTTAACAATTTTCTATCAGTCTGATGCGGTATCATAATTTCATTTTCTAGCTTATATTCTGTTACAGCACGTCGTATTGTGAAACGAAGTCCCCGCGAGGCCACGCTCTCGTTAGTGGTGTATAGCACTTAAAGTGCAGGTATTGTCCACTCCCTCTGGACTTGCAATACATACGTGTGGAAAGTGACCCGTCCTCGCGTTTATTCAGTAAAACGTCTAGAAATGGTATGCCCCCGTTTTGCATAACTTCAAGTATGAAAGTAAGTTTAGTATACGGATTGTCTGACAGCTGATGAACAGCTGTTACTCGCCAGTGATCGTCGAATGCAGCAGAAATGTCGTCTACGTATCACCCGTCAAGCAGCATTTTCCGAATTTCAGTGGCCACTGATTATTCTAAGTGAACTACAAATATGTCTACTGATACCGGTCCTAATGAACTCCCCACTGCAACTCTAAAGAACGCCGCCCGACTGGTCTGTATGGAAGAAACTGCCCGTGTCTCAACTACATCTAGAAAGAACTTGGTGCCCCTTTTCGTCCATTTCGATATGATGTACATGTTTGAACGTGTCCGTGGGAACAAATAAGTCTGCAGAACTATTGGGTCCATCGGCAAACGTACTACTAAACAAATACCGCAGTGACGCCTGTTTTTGGGGGTCGGTTGTGTCATCCGTGTGATTACAAATTACCTTCTGCAGACCGAGCACGCACTGTATCCAAGGACCGTCTTCAGAGTGTTCTTTAGACTCAAACTGAAACAGGCACTCAATATTGTGGAGGCCGTATCAATGCTTCGGCTGATTCGCAGCCTTTGCGCCCAGAAACAGGTTTTGATTAGTCTTTCGTTATATTGATAAGGATGCGATTGAATTTTAGACTAATGTATTTTTTCATTGGATCTAACAGCCGATGGACTACCCCTGTTCTTCCTTATTCCAAATTGCTGTATTTTTGTAATAAGTATTAAGCGATGTACATTTTTAAGCTTCTGTTCGAGTGGCAAGGATTTTCAAGCTGTATATTACTCCTTCCGATTGATCTGCATGGATTTTCCAAATATATCAATCTCCTTGTAGGCCCCCAGTACTCTTTTGACTTACTGCAATCCTAGTACATTAAATCAGTCTCATGTCCCATGTCAATGAGCATGATTCAGTCACATCTTGCTGCTACCGCCTCGGTCAGTTGACTGATAGTCCAAGACATAATTGGAGTGATTTTCCTTATCAGGGGAAAAAGAAAATATATGTTGCGATATGTCAACATTTCATTTACTCTCATCAGTCAAAAACGTAAAACAATCCACTTATATGTATCATACAGATAAGGACAAACAGGGACTAGACACGCTTGCAAACACACCAATTATGATGTAATCACGACCATGGCAACCCGATAGGTTGTCTCAACCACTTTTGTACACACAACGTCGGCTGGTAAATTCGGATGAGCATCGCTCCGCAAAAAACCAATAGCCTCGGGTTCTGATTGCGCAACAATATCTTACATGAGTTTAATGGGTCAGCTTGGTGACCCGTTGTCATGAGATGTTTAGCAGTCGGTGGCGTTGGATTTTGAGCTGTCAGTAAACCAAGTTGAGGCTGGTGTGTCATCTGTTGTTTCAACCACTTCGGGATGTTTTGGGTGGATCTGTTCTGCCTATGTAAACCTTACTGCAACTGCAAGTGAACTGGTACACAACATAGTAGACAGAAAAGTTTGACAAATTGCTTTCGCAGTTGCCGAAAACTGGTCCTCTGATGGTTTGAAATAAACTCAACTGCGCACCCGCATCCGTTCAAGCCATAACAGACTTTAATTCGTGCTTTGTGTCGTTGGCTAGATGGTTACCTTTTAATACCAAGAATAGAAAACATCCTTCCCTACGGGCTCAGTGCTCTTCTTCACCGTGTTATGTGTCCCGATGAACTTGTCGGGGTATCTGTCTATTAATAAAGTTTGTCTCAGCAAATCCCGTTTCGTCTGCAGTGTATCAGTAAACGGACGTTCACCTAGGCAGAACAGATCGACAACTATCACGGTGATTTGCCCAAAACATCCCGAAGTGGTTGAAACAACAGATGACTGATGAGAGTAAATGAAATGTTAACATATCGCAACGTATGTCTTCCCTCTTTCCTGATGGGGTGGTTGAAGGAATTCAGTGTTTCAGATTACATTGATTTTGTCTTGCTGCTTGCTCTTCCATTATATAATGTTTACGTTAATTTTGCAAAACTAATTTGTGAGATGCAGAGACATATGGCCTGCTAATACTGGCCTTTTTCTGAAATTTATTGAAGAGAATCTGTGTTACAAACGCACACTATTCTTGATGAATTTCATGAAAGTGGGGATTTCAGATGGACCATATAACATGTATATGTGTTTCATTCTGACCTGTGACGGAAATGTTTTTCATATGAAAGGTAAAACTATGAATGGAATTACATCGGTTGACTTGGACAGGAATGATGAAATGTGCAGTTTTGCGAGACAATATTCCTTACTCGGAGTGATATAGCATAATGACTTTACAGTTCCCCATTAACTGGCTCAAAGACAAGCGTTGAAACGTTAACCTGAAATAGTCCTTCAATATTTTCGCTTCTGTGTGTTAAACGCAAGGCAGCTTTAGTCCGCAGGTTGCAGTAAGTCTTCTAACAGATATAAAAACAACCAGCACTTCCCGTTTGGCCGATAAAAATGTGACCACAAACTATTGAATATTCGCCTTGTGAACTGCGTAATTCATATTCCTGACTTAAATTATCCATCAACCAGGTCTAGTTTGTGCTGGTTTGACAATATTCTTGGTTTCCTGATAAGGTGTTCGTCGTGCGCTTCAGCTGAAATTATAGGAAAGATGGTCAGTTACCGCATGAAGTTACTGACAAAAAGCACATGTTGCTTGTTTACTTGCGGATCTGGTGTGACCTTACACTAATACTCTAAAGTCTTATTTAGTATAACGGATTAACACAATAGGTAACGAGTGCAAAAGTGTGAAAGGTACGGCTTGAAAATGCCAATTCTAACGATTTTAAAAGTGTTGACATTATAAATTATCTCCGCCATGCCAATAAGAAGCAAGAACAGGTCAGCATACAAACGTAAACGTTTATATGGACAAACGCCTATCATTCATGTTTGCACAAAGCCCGGAATAAGTGGGTCTTCGCTCCATCAACTAATCCAAATCAGTTTCCAGCTAAGGGATTGCAAACACGAGTTTATGATAAATCCTTTTTATTCGATACCTTTATGAAACTGATTTTATAACTTCAGATTCGTGGAAGTTGTTCCAATAGCTGCACCACGCAAACCTGTCTACTTTGGTCCACCAATTACAAATGTTTCGGCTATCATCAAAAGCCGTTTGAAGACAGAAATGAGGATCTAATGTAGTGCTACTCACTTGTTCTTGTTATGATTATTTACGCGTTTTCTTATTACACCTCGGTGGGATCCGGTGTTCCTGTCCGCCACCTGTCACACAGTCTGCTGATTTGTTTACTTATAAGCAAGTAGACACGTCAAGTGAACTATCAAGTATTTCGGCACATGCACTAATGAATACATATTGAAAGATTTCTTAAATTAGAAATCTGCCTTGTCAATCAATACCACACTGCAATGATCCAGAGACGGCCTACAGAGAGCACTGCGTAACAGAAGCAGTAGTCCATCATCACATTTTCGAAAAAATCTCAATTTAGTTGACACCTGTTTGATATTATTACCATTGCTAATCACTTTTCTCGGTTGTTTCTCTTTTTCTGTTCACTCCTTATCATGTGACAGGGTTTCAGTTACGGCCCACTGGAAAGTAACTGTTAGTATAATGCCATTTTTGTGTACTCATTAAAGTGACCCGAAATTAATTTTTTTTCGCACCTAGCATAGGACTGAATGGATGTGCATTTAAGAAGGTTGATCTGAATTTGCTTGGTAACATTTGTAGAGGACACTTTCAATTGTAGTCGGCATCTGACTTAATATACTCAGTCCAAGATGTCAAACAAACTCAGGTTTTTGTTACAAGACCTCAACCAATTTTTGGCAGCCAACTCAAAATTATCATTATTTCAGAAATTTTGTTCTGCTCGAAACTCAGTCATTGCATTGACCGTTGAACATGAACGTATCGTTATAATCAATTTTATAAAGTGTTGCGTTCGAAAGTCATACATACTCATTGAGACGAGTTTCAGAAAATGAGGTATGAAAACTGTCTATTAACCTAAAAGTGTCATCCGAAAATACTCTTAAGTGTGCTCATTGAATACGTCACATGGGCTAGCTATAGCAGCTATTGCCGTTAATGAATAAAAGTTAGCTGCAGAATTATGTTGTTGTTTTGTTAGTTGAACTTGATTATAGATTGTCGGTAAGTGTAGGAGCAAAGTGAGATACAGTCATAAACTCACAGTCTGGTTTGAGCCGTGTATAATCTAAAGAACGGTTAAAACTGGGTGTCCCACACCATTCGTTCAAAGTAACGCTCTGTTGATTGGGAACGAGTTATGTTCAGATGTTTTAAGTAATGTGGTGACCGTACTTGTATGAATCTCCAAGGGAGTTAAGCAAAGTCCGAGTCAACTGATGCGTTTTTGTTTAAAATTGAACCATCAAAAACATGTTTATCAAGTCGAATGGCTAGCATTGAAGTACTGATATATGAAGGCAGTTATTTTAATGACGTAATCAGCACAATGATGCGGTTGGTGAGAGAATGGTGAACGACTGAGTAGCAATTGGAAGTTGGCTTGAAACTCACATCAGTCTTCTCTAACAGATCAATTTAATGGGGCTGGCATTCTGCGTGGAACTTTGATCTGATAGAAGCTATTCGGCGATTAGTACCGAAACTGCTTCGGACTAGTACGGTTCCGTCTGTCAAAATACAGTCTCCGATGATAGCGTTTTAGTCCATAGTAGCTAAAGCTTTGGTAATGGACTTACTACTTCCTCAATGTTCCTATCAAGTCACTGTCCAAAAGAGGAATACTCCGGCTCCCACTAGGATCGTCTCATCCATTCAGACACATTTAACTATTAAGGCTGCACAATAGTTCAGACATCTGTTTCTATCAATAGGCATAGCTGGACTAGCCTACTGAACACAGTCTGTTGGTGTGCGTGCGCCCATAAAAACGATTGTTGCTCCGCTTACACACTTCAAGCAAACAGTCTATGTTGCAAGGCAAACGTAGTGTATTTATGATATCATTCCATGTCATTCCACTGCATAACCATTCGCATCAAGTTAACAGCAAAAGACAACAGGCCAGAAATAGTTACAAGTTACTTTGCAACATGAAATTCCGTAGTTTTTCGAAAAAGAATCAGTTTGAAATACTTGAAGTTCGTAAACATTATTTCCTCCATTTTGGTTATTCTGAGGTTTCTGGGCATAAAAGTTCAGTTATTCTTTTTAGCCATAAGAGGTAAAACTGTTTAGTTTTTTAAAAATTTAGGTGAATTGGTCATTTATGTCAACATAACTGTTCACATTTTTCTGACCGCGTTCTATTATCCATTTGGAACAAGTCACGTGCCTTCGTCTGACCACGTGTGCGTACAATTTCAACGTGGATTTCCGCAATGCATCAAATGTGTGCTTCCATCCACATGACCCGTCTTTACCTGCAACTAATATATTGACCGTAATGAAAACAATGACATGCACTGATTTCTCTTGATAAACCCTGTCCAAGTTGAAGCACACGGTTGTCACGTGTAGCTGAAAATTATTTACGACAGATAGATAAAACGTGCTATTTAAACTCCCTGATCAGTTGATTGCAACCGGTTGCTAACGACCTACCTTGATCTGCAAACAGCTTGGTAGCAGATCTTAGAAAAATATATTGCCTAACAGGTCCATGAGTTTAGATTACTTCGAACTGAACACCACCCACACTTGGTCGCAGCCTTTGCATTCAGATAACCTCTCGACCCGTTCACTTCATAAGGAAGCTCTAGACTCGAGTTTCGCTCTTATTAGAGTTCAACAGTAGTGCATATCCTCGTCCGAAATTGAGTTTGCACTTCAATCCTCGTGCATATGAGACAATGCCAGAAACATCATAATTGATATAACTGTATAATCATGTCCAAAAGCCTCGAAGTATTGCTGTTGACACTACCAGCTGTCAACTGGATTGCTAATGTCACCAAACGATGTGTTAAGGTTAATGTATGATTATGAATACTGTTACGTGTTATGTTATCGTATTTTTATTGCCCAACGCACTTACTACGTGCGACAGTAATAAACAGGGTTCTGTTATAGAACGTCAAGTGTCGTTTCCCTACTGCTGGAATGGAGTAAATGACTTGTGTGATACATTTCAGCTCCAATTTTGCGTATTGATTACTGGCACTTATTCTCAGCACTGCATACGTTCAGCTGTGTGCTGTGTGAATATGTCGGCTGTACGTAACAGCAATTGTCCCGCTATAGGTTAGTGAGTTCGTTACAATTTAATGAATTGGCAGTTTTGATAAACAATATTTTCTGTACTATTCTTTTCACATTGGCGAGGATAGACAGCTTGCAGGTGAAGTCCCCCAACCAAAAACAGTTACATTCAGAATCACACATTGCTCACCTGGAGGTGTAAAAGAAATAGATTGTAAAAAATCTTTGTCTCCTTGATCTATTGAAGGAGTGGTGAATGAAAGTAACTGTTCCCCGTGTGGAAAAAAAACCATTGAACGATTTTAAATAGTGGTTATTTCGGCAAGCATTCGAACAAGTCACTTGTAAATCTCAATAAAATCGGACAGCTCATGAGATCTGTTACAGTTTAACTGAGTTGTTTAGAATCAAGCTGCACATTAAGCTGAAGTCAACTCCAATGATACCTAAACTCAGCGTTAACGTTAACCTTGAAGTTTGAATCAGCCAGTATAAGAATAAACCATCAGACTCAATTTTGATCTTGTTAGAACTTGTAAATCAGGTGCATGGTGCTCCGACAGGGATTTACAATGAAAAAAACATGTGTTGTTTTATGCATCTGGGATCATAAGCTAAGAGCAAACAAATTATAAAATGCAGCCTATCAGCCACGATGGACTTAGGGCAACATTTAGGAAACCAACCGTTTTTAGAGCAGACGCGTTAAGTGTACAGAAAATTATAGTTCACATTCCAATAGGGGCACAGATATACACGGATAGTCGGATCATTAAGAGTTTGCTTTTAAGGAAATTACCTGAAGTTCCATCTAGTTGCAAAATAATCTACGACTAGTTATAGATTTCAACGTACATTATGGTTATGTGCAACGTTTTACTTTCTCCCGTGTGATTACGTAGTCACTAGTCTCGAAGCTTAAGGCAATAAAAGCCAAAAACTGGAATAAACCACTACCTGAATACGTAAGTCGATAGCGAAAGCGACCGTGGAACATGGAGTTTAAGGGGAACATGCCGAATTATAATAAGGTTGTTGTGTTTTATATTTTATCAATGCTTTTCATTAGTTAGTCACCTCTTACGTCGTGTTTAACTCTTCTAGGCTATTGCCTCATTCTTATCTCACACGTTGAAATTAATCGATCAACTTTGATTTGCCCGCAACTTAGGAGGCGTCAGTGACAACCACGAATGATCGGTTTTAGATAATAAACAAAATGGAAGTAAAGCAGCCAAGGAACATGAATCAGGTATCCTCCAACGGTATTATCGACCACTTACACTCACAGAATTGTACGTCGCACTACTGACCGCGCAGCAGTACTTAGGTACAAAGGCACTATATTATGGACATAGAGTAGAACTATTTTTGTAGTTACGACATTGCTCTCTTCTGTATCCAGAAGAAGGTGGTTAAAAAAGGTACCCTCAAACAAAGAGTACTCAGATCGCTCAACGGTTGATCTTGACCACCAGTGTATCATGTTGTACAATCGAAAATCTGGTGTAGGTTTGATTACATTCAGTGCGCGCAGTAGCTCTCAGAATCAGACATTACTGTTTCATTCACTGCGTCGTCGAGCTAGACAGGCTCCCCACTGTCAAGTTGGTTAAACTATTGAGTCATTGGCTCCATCTAAGGTCCCTCCCAAAATTCTGTATCCTGTTGTCCCACAAGTCAGACATTTGAGTCAGAGCACTAAGGTGAGGTCATGTCAATCCCTTCCCCTGGCATAAATTACGGGAAAGTATCCGAAGTTATAGTTCCCTCTACAGTGAAATTATTCATCCACTACAAAATTCTTCATCTTCTGCTATTTTTCTTCCTAATCTTTCTACAATTTATGTACTCTCGGGTGATAGTTGTCTTTTAAAGCCAAGTCAACTAGTGAGTAATGAAGCTTTCAGCGTCCGCACTCTTTGACGAGCTGAGAAGCAGGCTACTCTGGCAAGCACTCTCTCACTTCTGAAGCTCGATGTGTGCTGCGTGTCGGAGAGGCGAGTCTACGATTATAGCATGGTTATCCACTTGAGCTCATCTCAGGATAACGGTCGATCCAAGCGCTTCTCTCTCAGGGTCTCTGATGACGTCGGAGCTGGAGTGTGAATCGCACTGCGTTTCGGAGCAGGACAGTGTTTGTTCGATAGGATCCTGGTGATCACTCGCTTATGCGCTGTCAGACTCAATACCTCGGTTGATGTCTGTCAACGCAAATTAAAAGAACGGTGTGTACTCATTATATCGGTATACACACCAACGGATGTCTGTTCGGATGTTATCAACTAGGCTTTCTACGATTCCCTCGTTGAAATTCTGAGGCAGACTAAACACTTTGTCGTTATCATACTGACGGGCGATTTGAGCGCTGAGCTTGGTCGTCTTTCTCTGTAGGAGAAGCGGCTAGGCGGTATGTTAGGTGTCCCGGCACAATGCACTGACGATGGTGAAAGACTACTGTAGCTGTACGCTTATCACAATCTTCATATCTCTACACAGGAAGAAGTACTGTGTTACTTGGATATCTCCATGTGCTTCTCAGCCGCGGACATAGTTTTATTGTATAGCAGTCAGTTACGGCCACTCTGTTGAAGACCGTCGTGCTTTTTGGGGCAATCACATGGACTCGGACCATGCTGTTGTGCGTGTCTGCTTTGCTTCGTCATTTGGCCAGAGGACGTACACTCGTAAATGCATGAAACTTAAATGGCATTCGAGCGAAGATGATACAAAGAACGCTTACTAAAAGGCGTTCGTGAACCGATTGCCCAGTTCGAGTTAGGTAAGTGATCCTTACTGACAATGGGAATAAATTGTCGCAGCTACTAAAACATGCTACGAAGAGATTGGTTCTGAGGGAGCCATGCAGTTGTGACGGAACCGGACTTCCTCCATGTCGGTAAACCTCGTGGACAATGGTCGCTCGGTCCCATCTAGTTCCGAATAGGATGAAGACCGTCGAGAACTTAAACACAAGCTGACTGAAAGCTTGCGCAAAGACCATGAACACTGCTTGCTCAAAGAGTCGAAAAAGATGGAATGAGCCTATTTAGCTGGGAATAGCAGAAGGCTTTTTTCCTGGTCTGTGCTCTTCTTGGCCATCGAGTCGGTGTGAGTGAGACCATATGCAAAATGGTAGTTTAGTAATCACCAGTCAGTTGCACCGACTTGACAGATAGCTTAAACATGTTGAAGAACATTTCAGCTGGTTTCAACCAGGCCTGGTGAACGACGGGATCCGAATGGTCAATTGTTGCGTTCCAGACGGCCATCTGTCAAAAGCAGAAGTGACCCTGGAGCTCAAGTTATTGAAACGTAATAAAACTCTCGAACCAGATCTCTTTTCTCTCACTCTTTTCTGGGATGGTGGTGTGAGGTTGACATTAGAACTGACAGAACTCCTCCAGATGATTTGGAAGACTGAAGAGGTACCTCGTGATTGGTGCTTATCAACAATAATTTCCACTTTCATAAAGGGTAGCTCCAACCGTCAGTAACAACCTCAGAGGCGTCATTCTAATGTCTGTTACACACTTGTTGCTCACCGATCCCATTCTACCTCAGCATTCTAAGCCCAGAAAATGTCACATACGCAAAGAACAGGCAAGATTTCAATCCGGTCGGGGTTGCGTTGATCACACTTTCACCTTGCGATTGATCTTGGGACATCGACACTCTTACGGGCAGCCGACGATTGTAGTCTTTTTAGATCAGAAGGCTGCTTTCTATTCAATTGCTCGTAACGTTCTCTGGAACTGTCCTCTTCGTAAGGAAGTACCAAAGAAACAAGTGAATCTCTTAAGGTCGCTGTCTGCTCACCGTGCAAGCAGGTGAGGGTTTATGAACAACTGTCTCGGACGTTCATCACTTCTAGTGGTGTTCGTCGGGGGTGTCCTATTTCTCCCTTCCTGTTCTGTTTTGCTCCATGGTTTAGAAACGTGAATTGTTCTCAGTGAAGTTATCAACAGGCTTGTTGTGTTTGACCACTGTTGTCTCTGCCAATTAGTCCACATTAAGTGGACTGATCGCGTGAGTAATGTGGCGATGCGTCGCCGCGTATCCCGGAACGCTCGGTATACGTGACCAATTAGTAAATTACTCACGTTGTACAGCTTGCGATGGTTGAGTCACGTACTCCGTATGCGATTTGATCGTTTATCATTCCCGGCATGATATATATTAAGACCACCAACCATTGGTTGTAACCGCGTGGCTGTCAAACAACAACGTGGTCACGAAATATGAAGACCAGGACTACTCCAATGAGCGAAGCGCCTGCCTGGATGAGGTCATGATGATCACTTTAACCGCGGGTTAGAGATGCTATTCGAAATGGCGGTTTGTTACTGCCGCTGGCGTGTCTGCATTCATACCATTTATAGTTCTTCCGCCTTGTTTTCTTTCATCACTATTCAACCTTTCTAATGACGCTTATTCTTTCAGAATTTTGCATGCCACTACTGAGATCAGCGGTGACCCAGGGTACAGTACCTTTTGTTCAGGCCCATGGTTAATGATGATAAGGGTAATTTTAATAAAATCCGGCTGCTTCGTTGGCAATCATCTAGAGCATCTGCGTACAGCTTTCTTGCCTACAAAATGTTTTGATTGATTTGGTAGTTCACGTTTACAACACATGACGATTGCATCGGTATACATATTGATATTCGGAGTGTGAGTAGTCAACCTATAGTAAAGAAGATAATCGGAACCACTTGGGCAACTAACGTTAGGATCTGTAACCGCTTAGTTGTTTTTTGCCAAATCAATCATCCGGCCGCACTCAAAGTTAAGGCAATATGACAGTTAAGCAACCTTTTCCCTTCACAAATTTCAACAGAGAAGTCAGAAACAGTTTTTTGCACGATGTATCTTTCGAGCAAATTTTGATGCATCTCATCAGGTACATACTGCAGTCCGTGGGTTTATATAGCAAAGTTCAATGGGCATTGTGAAGCTAAACAACAAAATCAACCACACACACATGCACACTCACATACATCCATACACATCAGTTACCAGGACAATCTCATACTGACGAATAAGTCTTTCTGTAGGCAAAGGGGTGGCTTCCATTTGCTAATTGTTACCGCCTCCGTGAACAGGAGAAGCCTTCGATTTTTGGTTGAGTAACGTATCCAGGTTCAACTGGAGTCGACAAGTCAACAGGTGACGGGCGATCCATGACGCTGGTGCCTTGTGACTTGTCACATTCTGATTTGGGCTCGGTATTGTTGTATCCATGACCGTTTTGCGAACCCAAACTGGAATGTGTTCATTGGCACGATTACGTAACTGCCGCTCCGTTCTGTCTATGTAAGTTGTCGGGCACTCACACGAGAATTCATAGATGATGTGGGATTTGGCGGTGAGAGGTAGCGATGTTTGCTATGTACAGTATGTTCCTGATGGGATGCTGCGAAATGTGGTCGACAGATACATTGTGCAAAAAATTATTTCTGACTTCTGTGTTCAAATAATACAGTTGTTTGAGTTACAGCAAAACGCCTCAAAATACCATAACGTTTTCCTTGAAAGATATGTAGACACAAAGTAATTGGCGTGGAGTTTACTATTCTGCAATGACAACAGTCAAAACTGGTGTGCACAGATTCTACGCACTTTATTTGTATCCCGAATTTAGCTGGGTTTTTTTAAATCATATGATATTGACATTTGTCGTGTTCTCTCATTTTGACCTTTACCAAAGCCCAGAATGCAACTGAACGGTAATTTGAAAGAAAAATTCTGGCCGCTGTTGGAACAACATAAGTCGCTAGACTATTGGTAGCGAGTGAGACTTCGTGCGCGCTTCGTAAGATAACCTAGTCAAATCATATGCCTCTATTACATTGTTTACAGATGAATATCTGCCCATCACTTATAAGTGACAGGATTATTGTTCATCGAGGTTGTGCATAAACCACATGTATATTTTATTCCATATAGATTGAACATCACCCACACTTGGTCGCAGCTGTCGCATTCCCATAGACTCTCCAGTCGGCCCATTTCGAAAAAAAGCACTAGACTCGAGTTTCGCTCTCATTAGAGCAGCTCGTCAGTAGTGCATATCCTCGCCACTGCCGGGACTAGAACCACGGCCACGCTGTTCGTGAGTCAACCGTGTTTACCACTGCTTCACTGCCCTCACCTTAGGCACGACCGAATTATCATATATGAACACTCGACCACTTTCGCTTGTGAGTAATGATCAGGTTGCCCGATCGCCTCGAGAGGAGACACAGTCTATGGGAATGCGACAACTGCGATCAATTGTGGGTGATGTTCAATCTATATGAAAATCAAAATCCCCTACTACTCATCTGTAATTTTTAGTCCAGCTAGCTAGTGATGACTGGGTTATTCGATCAAGGGTCTTAGATATATCTCACATATTTATACATCCTTTGAAAAATTCAAGAAAAGCCATAACGGAAGTCACTGGTTAGACTAGATAGAACGAGTACGGTCGTCGTTATATGTGGTCATTGTGTTTCACCGATCAATAACCTGAGAATGAACGGGCCATCCCTAGGGTGACGACTTCCAGTATGCGTACAGGAATGCATGCGAATACTCGGATAAGCCATCGTGGTTTTTTATTATAGGACTTGAACAATCGCTTACCACCAAACTTTTAGAAAGCTCAGTATCAGTGTTACTAACCAGAATAGAGAGTGGTTTTTCACAAAGACTCTATATAATCTGCGCAAACACGCAGTAACTGACCCACTAACTAAATTTTCCTGATAGATAGCGAATGTCATATGTCATGTCGACATCCTGCTGGTAATGTTGTCTAATCGAAACATCCGACTGGGATCTATTCAGCTAGTGCGACATTCTGTGCCAGCTTTGTCAATGAACTATGTTAGCCCTATGTGAAAGTCAGCCACATTGTATTTAGTCAAAAGTATTATAGTGTACTTAACAGTTATGTTGAAATACGGAAACTCTCTTACGCTCTGATCATCCTAAACGAGTCGTTTGCTTCTAATGCAAATTTAGTTAACTAGATCTATGCTGTATAGTTGGATGCGCAAAACAACTTAAACGTCAATCGTTAAACATTCATCACAGATTATTTCAAACGTAAGCAGAAATGACGCAATATAATCTGTGATATGATGTAACAGATATTGACTAAATCTAATGGTTAAACTTTATTCGCAATGCTAAACAATATACATCAATACAGCGTGAAGTTAATCATCCCCAATTGAGCTGAGCTGACGCTTAAAAGAATAGGTCTGCTACTTCCACAAGTTCTTGACTGGGGTTGCTTGCATTTTGATGCAGAATTCGACAGTAAATAACAGTTTACATCCAGGGAAATTGAGCGAATTCTCCGCTGATATTATCAACTTGCTTCTTCAGTGTTCGCTCCCAATGCCTTTGTGTGAAACAAAATAGAGCATGTGAAGTGAACAGTTTTGGGTGCAACCGTCTTAGTGCCAAGCGTTTGTTTGAATTAATCTGTACGTTCCGTGAGATTAGTAAGGATCTGAAACAGTTTAACGTGGGAATGACTCACCACACCCCACACGCTGACATTATTTCGAGGACAGTTATAAAAAAATTATGCAACAATTTGTTTCCAGACTAAAAGTTGTTTATCGTTCACTTGCTTTAAAGCACGAACGAAATAATCTTATAAACCTAATAATCTCATTAACATACGTTGTATTTTCCCGAAAACAAGATCCACTCAAAAGGACATGATGAATCTATGGGGTTGCTGTACTCTTGTTTATGGAATGCTATAATTAGAACAGGTCTATCGCCTTGTTATAAACAAGCGTCTCGCAGTTTATTGGAAGGAATTTATTTTTGCGAAGCCCGTAACTTTTGATTTCCTTTAAAATACTTTTTTGAGTTCTGACATCTCGTATTGGGGGGTGTTTCATCTATTAGTAGGTTGGGGCATTACTTTGTACAGAATGTATGAAGTTGTTTTTAACTACAAGCAGGCACAGATGAAGAGTGACTTTCTCCTCCTCGATACTTTTGATGTACAGCAAATGAAAAACAATGGTCTCCCTTATAAGGTTGAACAAAACGATGAGAAGACGGACACTGGTAGAACGTAGCATTTCATATTGTCCTTTCATTATCATCAAACGGCAATACCCAGGACTGTTTACAAAACCAGTGAGGTGAGAGTGAAAACCTTAAAAACCGAAAAATACATCACACTTTAGTTGAGAAAAGTATGTTGAACTGGTGTGCCAATAGCATTCTGAAGCTAACATCTAGTGCACTGTAGATAACAAACTTAAATTGGTGCGTTCACTTGGTGTGTGACGTTTGGCAAACGGAGTATTTGAGATCCAAAATGTCATTGTTACTGACAAGAAAATCTTTATAGCTTCATCCGTGAGTAATTTACATCACTATTTCTTTCAAATGGTTTCCAGAAAACCGTTAACTCCTAGAACGTACTTGTGTTGTGAATTGGGAGAGCAAACGTCAAATGGATCGTTTATTCATGAACACGATAAAGACGGTCATAAACACTCAGCTGCACATAATTATGTGTGTTATTGACCTGCTTGTACATAGAAAACTATATTTTTCCAGATTGCTTCCCAGCTTACTGGGGCATTCCCCTTGATCGATTCGACAGTTTACAAGTACACCAGCCTGGCTACTCATGAGTAGTACCATTTTTTACTTCATCACCGATATGTAGAAAGTTTTGTGTTGACACTTCCAGAAGCTCATCTCGCCTGGCTGATCGAGTTAGGTCTGCTTCACGTTTAATCTGGTCACTGTATAGTAACATCTGTCGCGCTTGAGGTGAAAAAGCCTTCGTGTTACTGATTCCAAAACTTTGGTTGATATCTTCGTATTTTTCGCCTAGACTCAAATTTATTATTTTTGCCTTTTTATGAAAAACAGTAGTAAAACCTTAACCGTAATGCGAGCAGCCTGTAATCAGTTCCGCAGTTGAAGATGTACTTTTGTTTTCCAAAACGCTTGTTTTACCGGTCTTATCTGACCCGGTGGTGGACCCTCAATTTTTTGGCATTGGTCATTAGTAGTAACTAGTCCCAAGAAGTACGTCTCCAAACAGACTGCCACCTAACGAGCACAAGTCGTTAATGTCATACAAGCACAGAATGCAACCAAGGTTGAGAAAATTATATTAACGAGTTATGCTCAAGCTTGTGCAGACAGTAGACAAAGCTATCCTTTACCACCCTCTTAGGTTTATTTTGCTATGTCAGTTGAAGTAATCTGGTGCTCCTGGGTTCACGATTATGCCTACAGGTGAGCCTGAGTTGAATATGCTGCTTGCGTTTCTGTATGTGACGGTATTCTGCCCATTGAAAAATGATGCGGATATAAAAATTTTCGGTTTTGACAAAATTTGAACCAGAGACACAAGGAACATGTCTAGACGTGGCAAGTGCTCTGCTAACTGAGCTACGAAGCACGGCAGTAAGGTCCGAAATTTCACTCATGGACTCTGCTACCGTCAAGTGTGGTGCATCTTCATGCGTAGAGTCTAATTTATTGCCTCGATGACCGAAACTACATCTGGTAGTGACTGCACATGCCGACTGTTATGTGGAGGATAAAAAAATAATCGCAAGTGCAGCTGAACGTTGGGGTGTGGGTATCCAAAAAGTGGTGAGGCACATTCTGAATTCAAAAGACCAGAGTATACTGGTGCTTTTCATGGGTGGGGATTACGATGGGGTCACTCACATAGTGCGTTGAAAACATGCAGTAGCTCAGTGTATAGCGTTAAATTCAGTGGGGGTTAACTGTGTAGACTGTTGCGATGCAAAAATTGGGTGTCGTGAATGCTAACAACTGAAAACAACTCTATGTCCAACAGTTTCACGGTCAGGAATGTCTTCTCCGTCGGCCTGCATCGGAAAAAATCAGTGACCTATGGTCCGGTCCACACCTGGACATATACTCTGTTCTGGTGCTGATGAAACGCTTTTAGTTATTACTGCACTATTGGCCTCATACTGGGTATGGCGGAATTATTCCATGTAATACTTTAGGGCCAGTCGATGGATAGTGAGATTTGGGTTATTGGAGTATCTTAGAGTCAGACCGAACTGTTAACTTCTATCGATAATTTTGTGAGCAATACCTCCAACCCAAAGTAGAATCACAAATCAGTACTTAGTTCACTGTGATGTAAATTCTGACGAACGGTCGATAATTAATACACTAAATGTAAAAGACTACCAGATAGGCCCCCGAAAAATCAATAAATTATATTGAGATAGACCATGAAATTATCCGGACTTTTGGAACGGAAAAGATTGCGGAAATGTTGGTGATCAGGCCCACCTTACAATCGTGAGGTGTGAAGTTAATTTCTGGATTGGACTGGGAATGTGCCGTGAGAATCAGCTTGACCAGGATTGAAGATCGAAATTGTGGTATTACTTCTGAAACGGATCAGAAAATGTTTTCCGAGTAAATATGTCAGTCATTCTGTTTTCCAGGACAGTATTTTAGTTTAAACTTCAATTTGAGAGACCGAGTTCTCATGAAACACTTCACCAGAAACGAGATCTGTCCAACAGGTTGACATTTAGTTTGCTTTTATCAGTCGCGAACGCAAAATATTAGATTTTACACAACAGGATAGTCGTAGTAGTAGAAGCCACCAGCATTCAGGCTTTATGCGAGGGAAGTAGGTATTGTCAGTTCGAAGGCAGACAAACTGTTTGAAGTAACGGCCGACAGAGACATGGGACCGCGGGTCTAGTTTTGAATAACACTCCATCAAAATACACGAACAATATTGGGTACTGGCTACATAATAAAATGTCAAACGAGCTCACCGTGTCAACAAGATGGCCCATTTCCATGATGTGCATTGTTATAGATGAGGTCATTATTCTGTTCTCACGCCCTGTTTTCATCGGCTGTTGGGTCGTCGTGTGCACCAACCACTTTAGCATATATTCACACACTCTTTGTTTACCGATACAGACGTAATCACAATCGCAAGTGAACCGATAGACTACACGAAAGACAAGACACTTCAGTAAGACAAGTGTGAATAAGCTGGGCAACACTTCGAGTTGTAAGTAGCAGATCCAATTCAATCATAAGGCATGATTGAGCTAACGCAGACTGCGATTTGGGTCTCATGTCAGTTATTATATGGTCAACTTTGAAGGGCAAAGTGGGAAATACATACTGCTTTGCAACTGAACACACCCACCTTGAAAGGTCTCTGTTCACTATAATTATCGACGAGAATATCTCAATCGATCAGCTTAACTGTAAACGCCAGTCCGACTTGTTCAAGTTTATCCGGACAAGTTTAGTTTTAAGCACCACAGTTTTTCAACAACTAGTTCATCTTTAATCGTGGTCAAATAACAAAAACTTATTCTATGCCTGACTGAAAAGTTTAGTGTACTTTCATATGTTTTGGTTTCTTGAGAATTAAAGTTTATCGAAAACAGCCTTAATAATTGGATACTCAAAGACTTTTGTGAGCTCAAACACCAAAGCTTGCTTGCTCTCTTCATAGCTGAGATATCGTGTGGGTATTCTCTTATACTGTGAGTTCCGGTAAATCGATCACTCGAAAGAGTATCAGATATTTGGGGATTACGTAAAGTGGCTAGTCACCTATCCTATCGTCTTTTGGGACACTGGAAATTTAGAACGTTTTGTCAAGCGGCTGGCTGACCGAGTAGTGGATTAACCTGAATTTGTTTCATATCGTCTCATCTACGACTGTACCTATTTTGTTTTATCTACTTAGATGACTGGTCTAGAAACAAAAAGATTTTTACATACGCACTTTTTTGTTAACTGCGAAATTATTTGCATCAAACGGTGTATAAATTCCGTGATGAACTGATTGTGGGAGAATAGAAGAGAAGTTTGTTGCACAATGCTGGTATGCATTAGTATCAGTATTGAACATCGGAACACGCTGAGTTGACATTTCGATGGAAGCGCATACTTGATGCTTTGCTGAACAGGACTAGGAGAATGTAGTATGGTTCAGTACTTTTATCTAAGTGGATCGGGCAGTGATTTGAAATCCAACAGACACCGCAGCGACCACACATTTGGACAGTCTAGTTCAATCTGAGGTTTAATCAGTGATCGGCTCTTTTCGCCATTCAGTTTCAGGTAATGCCTGTTTTGGTGTTCTTCCTGGTTTGTTGGAAGATCTAACAATGGAAAACTTGGTACTCGAACCATTTTTTGGGATGATACATTCTTTAGAACTAAGGTAGTGTGATGTGCAACTTCACTACAGAAATGCATCGAGAAAGCCCATGCTGATGATGAAAACCGTTCCAATCTTCGGACAACCGAAGAGCACTTTCAATACAGATTCATTCTCTTATGATTGATATTGGCTGTATGCTCCGTGCATCAATGTAATGAGACTTTAGGTTCAACTTCAATGTAACTGGCCATGCTAATTTATTGAAAATACTCCGCCGGAACAAAATTATGAAAAATTTTCTTGATTTTTTGGGGAAAAGTTGCTAACGGCTATCCACAACCAGTTTAGTCATTGAGCTAGGTCACGCAACGTGGTTGGGCTATTGATATTATCGCTGGTAGGTTCGTCATCTGATAGGCTGTTAACCTCACATTTTAACAAACGTGCAATAAACTTCCTTACATACGGCTTGAGTTGTTAGTCTCATGGTCACCGTAAGTTAACAGTCAAATTTAGACTGTCGATCATGCCAATCTCAGTGGTGAGAATAAAATCAAACCTATATGAGTTGTACGCCACCCAAAATTCACCATATTTCTTCGAGCCTCACAGACTTTTTATGGGCCCTTTGAAAAAAATATTTGTTATTCTCGAGTTTTACTCTTGTTAGACTTCTTCAGTAGTACTTACACTCATTAACATTGGAAGTTGAAATCTCACCACACTTTCACGAAGGAGCCCTGTTGACGATCGCATTTTTGATTCCATATTGGGCACGATAAATTTGCCTTGTGGGAATGTTCAACCGCATTCGTTCGTGGGTTAATGCTCAGACCAGCTCTAACAAGAGTGGAACATGAGCATAGTGTAAATTTCAGAGGGGATTCCGAGAAAGTCTACAAGAGTGAGAAGGAAGCTCAACATATGTTAACTAAAAATGCCCACTAATTTATAATCGTGAGTAGTTGATAAAATACCAAAGTCTTTTAGCCTTATCCTACGGTACCATGCCACAGTTTAATGTTCATCTTGACAAACACCTAAAATGTTGCAATTTGAGAAAGATATTAGAAAGAAGGGAAAACAGAGGTTAACAGATGGACTCGTGAATATGGGAATGCAAGCAGGCCCATGTATATGGTTGTGGCAAGGATATGCGCCGGTGGTTAGCTCTAACGACAGTGACACCCGAGTTTAGTGTTTCTTTTTGAAACGAATGAACTGGAAAGTCTATGGGAATACGACAGCTGCGATCAGTTGTGAGTGATGTTCAGTTCACAAGAAAACCCAAGTTCCCTACTATTCATCCGTGAACAAAATTATATTGGATATAATTTACAGCTGATAAGTTAAAAAATTACGAGAACAAAATAAGCCTGCCGACACCACTCAACGAAATAGACGGTCTCCGTTACTCGTGATCACGTCATTGCTTGTCAGCATCGTAGTTTCACTAATTCTGTGGTGAGGGATCTTTCAGAAGGCGTAGGGATTATGTGACTCATTCACTACAGGATGCAAAATAGGGTTATTTAACTGATTGTTTGGTTATTCGAAAATAACCGGGCTACGCCCCGTCAAATTGTTGCACTGTTCACGCAACCAATTCATTTGATGTAAACTAATTGTCATCGAAGCACTGCCAGCTGCAGGGTAAGTTTCTAAGTTAAGCACAGAAATTTGCGGGGTTGCGTTGTCGATGTACTGATCAATGTACTGAGACTGACAACACATTGGAAACGATTCGCTCGAATTTAATACAACACACATCGCTTTGCTTTGCTTTGAAACTCAAGTATGATTCTTACTTCGTCTCCTACATAG
>JTDE01002239.1:0-37919 GCA_014338405.1 Paragonimus skrjabini miyazakii | reverse complement strand
TCGTTACTGGTGAACTGGATCAACGGAACGCAGTGTTTTAAACATAGATAATGAAAGTTACATATTTGAAGCTCCCCACAGAGCTTGCCCTGCCGTTATCTAGTCGTAGATACAATACACTAGCGGCAGTATGCACTGAAAGGTTTGAGACAATCAATCCTGCGCACCGAAATAATTTTCCTCACCAGGGTGTTTAAAATAAAAAGTGATTTCGTGAGTGCTATCTGAATCTACTGTAAGGTTCACTGGCATTACGTTGTGTTGAAATAATATAGTTTGTGATGTACGTCTTCCACTAGTTTCAAGTAATTTTCAGACGGAGTCCGTTTTGAAAATAAATTTACTAAATCTGTTTTGGTTCTGTCTAAATTATCATCAGAAAGCGCGCTTGGATTTCATTTGAATATGTTGTTTAAATGTTTTACTTGTTCTTGTTGAGCCAAATCTATCTCAAATGTTTGGTTGAAGCTATTGATCTGTCGTGAGCTGCTTTTGCCCTGTTTCGCAATTTATTTGCAGCGTAGATCGCTGTTGTAGCTGAGGAGGCTTATAAACCTTCCAGGAGACGAAAATGTAGTACGGTGATTAATCCCCCCCATCACCAGTAAAAATACCAAGCAACAATAGTATAGTTACAACAAATCTTTAGACTTGATACTTGTTGTGATTGCTTCTCAAAGAATTTGTGGACGTTTTACAGCTGAAATGTTTCGAAAAATTTCAGCTAAATCAATTTTTCTTGTCCATATTTTGATTCGATTAGCAGTGTCATATAAGTATTCAGAGCCGCAAGTGCAACAGAGGTTCTGTGGGCCAAACAAGGTTGATCACCAGATGAAAGCAGCTCTTCAGCGCGTTTTCGACGTGATTTTCCGTAGGTCCCGGGTTTAAAATTTTCCGGGTTGAATCGTTCATTGTCAAATTTGTAATAGCAGCCACTTTCAGCTTGCCAACTTTGAATTATATCAAGCCACTGTGGGTTAGCCAATTCAAGGAATCCAGCGGTTCCGCAAATCCCAACTAGAATTAAAACAAACCGTAGTTGTTCTGTAAGTAGATTGTTGAATACGCAAGTTCAGGTCAAAGAACAAAACCCTAGATTGAGGAATATACAAATAAATATCGTTTACGTAACTGAACTGTAATCTGCTACGCGGGTAAACTTTTTGAACATGTTCTGTATAAAACTCTGATGATCGTTAACGTTTCAGGCCATTCGTAACGAATATTGATTAATATAAGCTGACAAACGGCATAATTCTAACGACAAATCACGTGAGTGTACCGACATTATAAATACCAATGAATTAGCTGCGTGAAATATTGTGCTGTGTTAATAAGTTTACCAGAAGAAGAATTTAATTTGTGTTAAGACAACAGTTAGAATATGACAGTCACGTTTAACTTGACTGGGAATAGAAGTACAAATCAGTTAGTTTGTCATAAGATATGGAGAGATAATAACATCAGTAACCCTTTATAAGGAATGAACACATAATCTGATTACTTCGCAGTCTTGATGGTTAGGTTTCAACCCTCGGCCCAAGTGCTACTAAACACTACTTGACCTCTTTCAAATAGACAATTGAGTCTGCTTTTATGTTCAGAGTAGAACATTTTGTAAAACTTGTGACTAAGGAACAATGAATGATACAATGCTTTACAAATGGAGTATCAAATTATCTACGCTATACTTATGACCAAATGAGAGAAATGTTAGTCACCTGCGACGAAAGAGCAACTGAGACCAGTGGTAACATTTACTGGACGAATTATTATTTACAGTTTTCACGTTCAATCCAGGTCGATCAGCGCATTATATTCATGGCGTTGTAGTGAACTAGACATCTGAGTTTTGAACACGCGGGTTGTTTTCGCTTCTGCTCACTTTTACCGATCGCTGTGGTACGTTGTTTCCGAACACGAATGTAAGCATACCTGGTATGTTTATCTAAACCTATGTGCAAGTCACTCTCTCCGGTTACTCTTCTTCTCTTTTAGTTGAAGTGTTAACGGTAGTGGGGGCCAAGTCAATGGCTCAACCGATCTTTAGAAAATCACTGCTGATCGATTAGTTGAAGAACCAAGGTGGTAATCGAAATATCAAGCGAGGCTCAGTCTGCGTTTATTTATCAATCACCTTTTACTTCCAACTGTGAGCAAATATATGTGTCCTTAATCACCTGATCGTTCTTGCTACTCATTAGTTCTGAGAAAAGCTTGACGAAACTCATGGTTTAAAGAGAGCTCGTAACCTGTAGTAAATGAGAACCAAGTTGTTCCTTTAAATAACTTGAATGTATGATTAAGCTTCGCCGGGTGCGCATATCTGTTGGATGAAAAAATCAGAAAATCGGCTGCATGCCTTTGTTGAATGTTTCCTTTCGTGTGTGCATACATATACAGTTTCACATTGCAAAATCACAATATCATCTAGAATCTTGAGTCAGACTGAGATTCTACCCATTTCCTGTGAGCTCTGATGTTTGACCCCAGTGGGTTTAAAGTAGATGGCGCAAGTAGCTCAAAACAGATTACTTCTCATAAATTTTCCCAGCTGGCGTTGTTATAATAGGATACATAACCGGAGAGCACCTGGAGTGTAAACCTGATGTTGATCGTGTGCTTCAAGTGAATTTCGACCACAAGACACATACACATTGCTCATAAGTAATATCTTTGCTTCCATCTGTCGATTCACAGTTAATTATTTAAGAGCGTAGTTTGAAGGCTTATTTGGTTTTGTTTAAATATAAGTTGTTAAACATGTTACCAGCATTCATGGTAGGTGCCAATACTAAGTACACGGCAGGAGTAGAAAAAAAATTAAAAAAACACATTTAGTTTAGTGATGAGTAGTCGGGGAGTCGGCTGATTTCAAATTAAACATCACCCACAGTTGATCGCATCTGTCGCATTTCCATAGACCTTCCAGTTGGTCCCTTTCGAAAGGAAGCAGTAAACTTGAGTTTCGCTCTCATTAGAGCTCGTCAGTAGTGCATATCATCGCCACTGCCGGGACTTGAACCACGGACATTCAGTCCATGAGGCAACCATGTTTACCACTGCGCCATTGACTTCACACTAGGCACAACCGAATTATCATATGTGAACGCTGAACCACTTTAGCCTGTGAGTGACGATCAGGATATCCGATCGTCTCTATAGAAGACACAGTTACTGTCTGTTAACTCCAATGGGCAACCCCGCGATTAAGACTTTCTAGACAGGTAGAAATCTCCGATCCCATTAACCATGCTAAGCGATATTTTAGGTTACTGATAAGTAGTCCGGGATTAAGTTAATTTCAACTGAAACCCTAAATGTGATGGGTTCGAGGTATCAGAAACTGTGCCATTTCACAACATTTTGACTCTTAACAACTATCAATAATCCATACTGAATCATTAATCAGTGCAATCTTGATGGTCGATTCTCCATTGTAAATGCGTCCTGTAAACAAGCGATACCGGAGTCTATCATTTCCCTTTGAAGTAACCAGAACATCACAAAAGTTGGTTCCGCTTCTAGTGATAATACTCAGAACGAAACGAGATATCTACAACCGTTTGGCCGGAATACAACAGTTCGGAAAAATAAACAGCTACAAATCAATATGTATTGAACCCTTAGAAAACAAATAGTCACCAGATCGACCTAAGTTGTCTTCATAACCACTCCGCTTGCCGTGCTCATCCAGTAGGTTAACTGAAGGGCAAAGTCGTCGACTAACAGAACCAGCATCTCAGTTTGGCTGTTTTTCAAGTTGATTCAAATGAGCTTTTGACTAGCGGTGATGTTGCCGCGGTCTGTTTTAATCTTTTGCAGGCATCCTGTCAAACTGCGGATGTTTGTCTTGCTTTTCCAAACGGAATTTGCTAGCTTATGGAACGTTGTGATTGTTCAGATTCAGGTGGTTACTTGTCCTGCACAGTTTTATCAAGCCTTTGTTCCCTTATTTCTACATCTCAAACAGTACTGTTGTTATGATCCAAGAACGCGGATGGCGCAAAGGTTATTTATTCAGGAAAGCAACAGATGGGTTATGCTTTTAAACATAGCAACAAAAATACACTTATCTGCGGACGATAATGGGGCCAGATCGTCACGTTTGTCACAGACGCCAATGCTCATTTCCTTTATGTTCCTTCACATGTAAAGAACCATTTCACGCGATGCTGCACTCCGATGTTTCTTCTTGGATACTTCCTGCGGCTACTTAAATGTCAAATTCTATGCTCTTGCTCCACTACTGAGATTAGTAGTCTGAGTAGTATAGTACGATCGCTCTTCCCCACGATACTGCCAAGTAATTTTGTTCTCCCCAAACCATGAGTCCTTCATTTAACAAGCACTCTACTGAAGTTTTGTTGCTATTGGAGCTCATCGGATGTGCACTTCCTTACTAAGACTGACATTTGACTTCAAGCTACGTTTCCATGACGCGACCTTGTCGACCACTGTGCCAGTTACCCCGTACTAGGCATGACCAAAATGTCATAGGCTTAATCCGTCTAATGTGGAATCAATAGAACAACGATTCCATCGATATTCTTGTCAGCGTACCATTGCCTAACGACCCGCAATACCGTTTTCTCATCCAGTAGGCAACTTGCTGTTTTTCAACTCGGGGCAACTTCACCTCCGTATTGATATAGTGGGCTGAGTAGTTCTCACAGCGTCGATTTCTTCGTGCTGGTTCTGTTTTCTATCCAATTCTCGCTTTGTTTTGAGCTATATCTGCTGCAATATTTGGTGTTCGTTTGTCAATGTTCGGTATACTGCTTCTTAGTTCTCAGCAACATAGATTCCAACCGATCGATCTCGAAGAACTTTAAAACGGTGCACGGTTCATCTATTATGCAGTACGAATAACTTCCGAGTTGGTGGTGTTCAGGCTTGTATGAAAAATGCTTTATCCTGACAATCCACAAAAGTTCAAAGGACAGGAATCGATCACTGTACAATAGAGCTATTTGACTTCTCAACAGAATAAGCTTTTCACGCTCGATTTAACCCTATATAGGTAGATTATTTGACAGTTCAGTTTCCATATTGTTGTTATCCAGAATGCACAATTAGACTTCAGATATTCTCCATAACTCCGATTACAACTCACTTAATGGTATGATGTTCATTCAGTAGAATAGTCCGTCACACATCGAAACGATTTTAAATCCGGTTGTAAAGCGATATGGAGTTGTCACGTTCTAAAACAATACACGTTGTCATAACCTCACAGCGTTGTTTCATTCAACAATGGATACTACAGCGGGGAGTTTTTGTTCAAAAGCTGGTTAACTTTGTCTCAAACCTGATAGGCACGTATTACCGCCTTGCGGTTTTATCGATTTAATTATCGCAAAGGCTTATAAGGCATAATGTTGATTACCAACTGATGCTTGTAAATGAGGCTTCGAAACATTTTACTTCCGTACAGTAGGTCAAGCTTTTATCTGAAGAATCGGATTGATTGAATTCTCGTCGACAGTTGGGTGTGACCCAGTTGTAGGTGTCTATGTGATGTGAGATTTATACTACAAGGAATACACAATATATTATGCCGGCAGTATCGTTGCTAGGTGAGGAACCAATTTGCAAGTCCAAAAAATGCAAATAAATTTGGCGGAATGTAAAAAGCTGTACAGAAATAACTGAAACCAGTCGTCAAATATAATACTTACAGTAAAAACATAATCGCTTTATATAAACGTTCTTCATTGTCAAGTAAACGAGACAAACACAGCAAATGAACTACACAAAATTTGCTATAACCCATCGCGAATCGAAACAGATTGTTACGATAATGAGATCGAATGAATGTGCGCTGGCACCTTCAAATGTATAGTCTTCCAGCTATAAAACGTATACACACGTATGGTAATCCCAACACTAGATATGGAGTGAATCAGAGGTGATGACACAAGGTTAACAATCATCTAACTTCAAAACTGAACACCACTCACACTCGATCGCGGCTTTTGCATTCGGATAAGCCCTTCGGCTAGCCCACTTCGAAAGGATGCACTAGACTCGAGTTTCGATCTTATTAGAGCTGATCAGTAGTGCATATCCTTGTCCGGATCGGAGTTTACACTCTGACCCTCGTGCTTATGAGACTAGCGTGTTAACCACAACTCCAGCAACCTCACAAAAGGCATGATCGAATAACCAAATCCAAACGCTCAACCACAATCTTGTATGAGTGGTGTTTAGCTTGCCCGATCAGAACAAGACTCAGTCTCACGAAGTCAGCCGACCTGGGCCTTCACATCTCCAGCCAGAATAAGCATGTCGAATGCACGTGTCAACCGAAAGAGAGCGGCTATATCCAAGTAGAGGGCGTTCTCCATTCCGATTTCACTACAGTCAGTTGGGACGTTAGTAGACACAATGGAAAATTTCTGGAAATTTTGCGCCTAGGGCTGGCCTTAACAAAACCCGCCAAGCGGACGGCACAAAGTACAATTTCAAGGGGAATCCAATTTACTAGTGTAGCTGAGGCCGTAATGCCGTAGGGGACACACCTATTCTAGCTTGACCGGTATCGGTAGCCAGTATCAGATAGACAATGTGGGCGCTGTTGGTTTCATACGTTGACTACTGTCCTGGATTATAGTCTTTGAACTGCAGCAAAAATCGATATATAACAAGTCTAACTTCTATGAGAAGGCGGTCTGTCGACCCATCTGTTTTGGAGTGCGAACGTTGAAAACAAATATATTAATTCGCATTCTAGGTCTAAGCAAAGGACGAAAGAAGCCTAAGGCTGAGTGGTAAGAGATTACACTTACGGGCGCAGTGTTACTGTGATTAGCTGGGACCTGCAGAGTGATCACTAGAAGTGGAGTTCGAGAGGGGCCTGATAACTAAATTTGACAGGACAGCGGGGGGAGTTCAGCTGTAGCCTGTTTTCGCCTATCCACCGTGCTATATGTAGCAGATAGGGGGACGCAGTTTATACTACGAGACGGCCGATGCAATATGGAACTAATAGTATTGTGAGTCTTCATGGTTTTGTGTTAGCTGAGATACTGCCGGGACGTCCAGACCTAGATTGAAAAACGATTAGGGTCTTCGACCAAAGCCTTTGGATCAAACGCCTGTGGTACAAAGCATCGGGTATGTGGCAGTTTACTAACACTACTATTTTTTCTGGAAAGTGCCAATCTTTTTCTAACCCACAACCTGGAGGATCAAAAGACAGTTGTTTGGCAGACCTCTATCTGTATGTCTGCCCCATATTAATTATCGTCAACTTGTCCAGTTTAGTCGCCTAGATCATGGAGATTTGCAAGTCATCACACCGCATAAAGGTGCCATATTCTCCTGACGATTTTACAGTAAGTTGTCAATCAATCTGCTATGTTGTCACCTTTGAGCCACCCCCGGTTGAACCTGGGTTTCTAGTTTCTAGTTTTATTTAAAGTTCAGCTAATGTCTCACTTGCGTTTTTGGTAACAGAAGCCTCCAAACAAATCTTATCACGAGTGATACCTTCTATGAAGTTCAGCTGAATGTTCAGTGTAATCAGCAAGCAACTAGTATATGTCTTGTTGGTGAGCAGCTCACAAAGTAAGTTTCTCTGTTATGAATATAAATGCGCCAAACATTGGTGTACCGACCTTTCAAGGTACTATATGTGTGTACACCACACCAAATTGTGTTGCTTTCTTGTTGGTGTGAATGCACTCCTAAAACGGTGAATTGGTTCTTGAACTCCTTCTCTTAACTGAAGATATTGCATTGGCAATATAGCTGAATATGCTTTGCAATGCTCGCATGTTGGCAATAGAATCAGTAAGGATGAAAATCTCAAGAACCTATCCATAATAGTGACTGAAATGCTTCGTATGAGATTAAACGTAAACGTGGTCGAACGTTTGTGCAAAAATGATTTTAAACAGAAAACCTAGTGAGGATCTCAACGCTATGCCATATTCTAGTCGTTGGAGTAAATTGGGGGATAACAGATTTATGCGAAAGTGGCATCGGAACAGAACTTTGAATCACAATGTACTAGTAAGTAATATTGGATAAAATAACCTTTTATTTGCCAAAGCTCCATATGTGAACATAAGTACCATATTCAATGAAAACAGTTTTATAAATTACAATTATTGTTTTGTTTATTATGGACAGGTAGAAATGTGTCAAAATAGTTTGATAAGTTAACCATTTTCCGAATTTGTTTTAAAAACCAATCAGTCGTTGAACGTTCAGTATCCGGTATCCAGCAAACTGGGTAGTCAGTTTAATATACCTATGGTGATCTGTACAGATGATCCCTGGTTGTTGTTAGTGTACACGGTCGCTCATGAGTTGAGACAACTATCAACGTTTTCTCATTCACCAAGTTGATAAATGTATCTTGATGTTCCACACAAACAGTGTTATTGATTTCTTTAAATAATCTAATATGCTTTCATTTGTCTGTAGGAATACCGCTTACTTTTTAAATGGTTTATAGATATTCTGTGGAAGTTTTTCGATACGTCCATGTTTCTCAATCAATAGCCTCTTTGACATGATATGCGATACCGTTACACTCGGCAGCAGTTAACTGGCGTGGTTTTATAATATATAATGCACCCGAAGTTCCGAATGTTCCCACATTCTTTCATAAGAAATAAAACGTAGAATAAAATATAAACTGTGTCAACATCAAGTTGTAATTAGCAAAAGTTTGTAAGTAATTATTTGGCTGACACAAACATTCCGCTTGTAGTTTGCTAAATCACAGACTGTGCAGTGACGAGGCCCAGTGTTCTACCTTCAGTTGTTATCTATTTCCCACAAATCAGTCGAAAAATGTGCGTTTCAGTTCTGTGGGCATTTTTAACATCCACATCTGTTGCACGAGAGTTTTTAAAACTTTTGACGATTCCGCTGCAATCAAAATCACGATTATTTTTATTGTTGTGCTTCGTTGCAAAAGTTTTCAACTCTAATGCACTTCTTATAAAAGGTCTGCCAAAGGCGTGCCGGGTTTTCAAGTGGTCCATTGCGTTTCAGGTGTTCTACCAGAAGTCGTTCGGAAGAGAGCACTTTCACTGTCAAAACTACTGAACTCAAGCTGTTTATGAGCAAGTATGACCTTGCGATCCTATTTACCATAATGTACCGTGAACCAAGGATTAAGATGGTATACACCATTACTAATCAAAGTATGACTGTTCAAAATAGTATTCCTGAATCTTCAAACCACAGTATCAATCTATCTTGCATAAAATTAACTACTTGGCTGCTTAAAACTCTGGTTTATGAGTTCAATTTCGCCGCCCTCCTGTAAATAAATATATTAAATTGCTAGCCCAATTTGAGGTTTTCTAGGATACACTATCCAATCTGGTGCTTAGGTAGGATGAAAGTCATTGCTGGTCCAAAGAAAAGCTGGTCGACATGGAACACTGATAGCACATCAATCCTACCTGGTATGCTTCCTGATGATTAAGTTGTAGTTATATGAACATTAAAACTGGATGTACCACTTGTGATAATGTGGTTAGACAAGGGCTAAGGGATGATGGTCATTGATCGGATGGACTACGTTGCTAAAATGAAAAACCTTTTTTCACGATAAGAACAACTTTCCATTAAGTAAGACGGTTGCTACTCCACGCTAGTTCAACAACAGAGCTTGGAAGTGAAATGGTATTTCTTGAGAAACACTTTATAACCTAAATAAATGTAGTATTACAACACCAAGCTGATCTCAGCCAAAGTGTATGTATGTTCTACCGCAACCTCACAAGCTTAAAATGCTATTGGATCGATGCTACGTATTACTGATTCGGCTCAACTTTAATAATCAAATGGTTATCAGGGCTGTTGAAACCTGTAAAACTATTATTCGCTCGATGTACTGTGAAAGACAGATTTGGTTTTGCTGGAGGAAACCAAAGTCAGTCAATGTCACGTGGCGATTGCAGACGCTAATTCTTTCATTAAAAAAGCCCGTTTGAGGAAGAGCTTGAGAATAATCGTCGCACAATTAGCTAAAAAATACGATTCGTTTTAACCTTTTGTGTAACCAGAACGGCTTCTTCCCCTGTGTATCTTAAGCATTATATTCATAGTTTCAAAGAATCGTTGTCGGATAAGCCGTCTGGCATTGAGGGGTTCTTTTGTCCCGTCAGATAATTTTGCGGCTGGTTTCGAGAACAACCAACAGACTACTTTCGAGTAGACGACTTTAAATCGCCAATGTTTAGTGACAGCAGTACCTATTATTAGTGGGGTAAGAGAGGAGATTTTGTATTTAGTTTATTGTTAAATGCATCTCAATATACCATTTTCATTTCAACGAGAGACTGAACTGAGTTGGTGACTTTGAGCAACAGTCGTTCGAGCATTCTATGCGGTTTCAGTCGTGAAGTTTTATTTCAACAGCGGAGTACCAATTCTCTCGTTAAATGTAACACTGCTTTCGTAAGTTATGTCTTACCATGCTCATCAGTTTTAATGTGTCGCGTCACCTACTCGGGTAGAACAAAGTAGGGGTTGCGCAGTCGATGATATTCAAGTGCGCTTTAGATTGGGTTGAACGTTATGAAAAACAGGTCTCCGAAAACTGTATTGCCTAACCAGTTTAGCACAGACATCCAATTGCTTTGATCGTCTGCTCCCTGTTGACTTCTACAAAGAAGGTCACAAGGATTAATATATATAGCCACTTCCGTAAGCTACAATTTTCGACTGGTTGAATTCACCGAGGCTAACACTGTTCCGGAATGGAACTCATCCCCGTGCTGGCAGAAAGACATGGTCGTTTATCTGTATATGTTTCTGTACGTATTTGTAAAGTTGCACTAATTTTTAAAAATCCTGACTGTGCTATATAAACACCAAGGTTGCAATATGTATTCAGTTCGAGCGAAAGTCTTCTGGCTATCTCTTCTTCGGTCCACTGTTTTTCACTTCTCTCTTCAAGTTGATTTGTTGCAACACGTTTTCCGCAAACTGTTTTCCGTAATGACTAATAGATAAGTAATTTGGTGGATGCCTAACTACTAAGCTCCTGAGTTAAGTCTGACCACCAGGTTCAATTCGAAGAGTCCTTCCGACAGAATCAAGGAAATATTATTAACATGTCGATTTCAGCATAGCAAACTTTCACCAAAATATATTTCTCGCATTGAAGTATAGATCTAACCGTGGACCTTGTATGACACTCGAAAGAGGCTGGCCGACTAGATCGCCTGGAAACATACCCAGCAGAATTGGGATGTGCCGAATTGACGTCAGCCAAAATTCCTAGTCACCCGTTAATACTCAGAAATCTGTCTCAAAAAGCGGTATAACTTCTGTATCTTTGACTAAACCCGGAAGACCTTGTAACTGTCTTATTCACTAAAAATAACAAGACGGACTCTGACCATTGTGAACAAAGGGGTTCTTAAGCCGAAATGTCATAATCCACTGGTGCTTAGTCTGTGGTCCTCTGACCACCGACAAACACGCTCGCCTCTGTGACAATCTGTGTTTAAAAGCTCAATCAACTCAAGGAGGCACAATATTGAGCAACTCCAACGAAAGATAACTATGGATGCAGTACTTTCTGGCGGAAAGGATTGACTCTCAATTTCGCCGGAACAAGAAAGATAAGATCAAAAAATATCTCGAGCTGAATATCACTTACATTTAGTGGCGACCATTGCATTGAAACGGATGTTCTAGCAAACCTCTTTCGAAGAAATGCATCAGACTCCAGTTTTTTCCTCAGTAGAACTCATCAGTTTCATATATCCTTGCCAAGACCGGGATTAGAACTCCGGCCATGTTTTCATAAGGCAACCACGTTGACGACTGTACAGTTGGTTTCACATTATCATAACTGAACGCCAGACAGCCTTAACTTGTGAGTAGCGATCATATTGCTTGACCCTCTAGGTAGGAGACGCAGTGACTATCTTCTTAGCTCTAATCGATAACCCAACGACTGGGACTTTCAAGACAAAGCAAAGTCTCCTATCTGATTAAACCTACCGAGCGATATTTTAGATTCTTGGTGAGTGGTCCGCAGTTTAGCTTATATCTGTTAAATCTCTTCGTGTTCATCAGCAATTGACATGAACTTCAAGTGAAGCAACCAATACAAATTGACCTGCGAAATGCGTTGGGTAGATATCAGGTTGATGTGTCAAAAGTTTTTGATGTTGGCGAAACCTTCTTACCGTTTGGAAAAACATATCTCGGGGAGGTTAGATAGTGAAAGTGGGCCAGGAAGAAACTGGTTACGGAAAAAGACTCGCAAAACCTCACAAAAGTAACGAAATTATATAAACGTACTGTGTTCCATGAACAAATCTCTTAGTTCCGCGGGGAAACCAGCGTCAGCGATTGTTTGTGCCTCAACAGCAACACGACTGCACAATGTTTGTAACATGTGATTCAGAGAAGCGGTCGGGTCTTTCTCTTTCATCATGCTCTCCATTTGAAAGCCGCAACCAGACTGTCAGTAATAAAAAATGGTGAGGTGACTTTCAATTAACAGTCATATGAATGTCTACTGATATGTGATGTGCGAATACGTTATTACTGCTTATAGGTAGAACCCGCGCTTGGTGGCTTATTTGCGCCAAATACAACCATATATGTTCGAGAAACCTTCAGGATACAAAATTCTTTTTGGATTCATTCTCAAGTAGACACTCAGAGACTTAGCTAATCCGTGTATGTTGAGTACGAATGCAAACCAAAAGAAATGTTGTCGGGCCACACGTTCACTATATTGAATTCTTCGTCTGCACTAATGCTCTTAGGTTTAGTGAACAAGTGGACAATAGTTATGGATTGTAAAACTGATTGGTCCTGGTCAAATTCACTTTGATATCGTGGATACAAGATAAGTCAACATGAGGAGGTAAGCGTATATGGGAGGTTGAACTGAAATTTTAGTGATGGAGGTCTACGTGATCAACAGCAACTTGCGTCTTGCTATTGATAGCTCACTGTAGACCTTGGTAGAAACGAGCAATTACGATGTAAGTGTGAATAAATCGTCCTCAACCAAACTGTAATCACATTAAGTTTATTGGACTGCATGCTTAAAAATAACGTTCTGTTAGAAAACGATTTGTGAAGTATTCAGCAATTTCTAGGGAACATAACTGGCAAAAAGCAACTTATGCAATTTGAAAGTTGAACGCTCGTAAAAGTTCGCCACAATTTTTGCATTTTAAATGTCTTTTGCGTCGTCTCCCAGAACACACAACATTTGGTCGACGCAGTTGTTGGGACACTCATTTTGGTTTTCATTTCTGAACAGGGGTTTCCAAACGTTGGCAGCCTGTCAATGATTCGGCTCACTATAGCGGATTTTAATAGGTCTTCAACTCAACATACATTACGCGCAAACTAAAATGAGAGCAGCGAAATGTATACATGTTATCTGTAAGGAAAATCAAACGATCATTGCCTCATATTGTAGGAGTTGCATTCAAAGAGACAGCTCTACCGGTCTCATGTTAAGCGGACACTTACCTTGAGCTTCACACTTACCAGACCTCTTGAACAGAGTATAAGGTTACTACTACAAGGATTTGGCCCCCGCCCTACGCATTACTGAGGCAGCCGTAAGTGATTACAACGTCCTTGACCTCATGTTAGGCACGGTGGTAGTTGAAGTTACGTTTGTGGTGAGGATATGTATCACTGAAAACTTGCATCAAATGGTTGCCAGAGTCTATCGGAATGCGCTATTTTGAAGATTTTACTGAACACAAACGTTTCCGTCAATTATCAGTGACATTCGGTTAACGTTAAACGAACCTTCGGTTTTTAACATTACAGTCCATAATCCCCAAAACGCCACAAACATGTCCAGAAGTTAGAACGATAGTCATATCAGTCATATAGCCATATCCGTTTTTTACTATCATGTAAGTCACCAAAATAAAATTCGCAACTTTAACTTCTCAACGTTGCACTGTACCCAGCTGCTCAACTTTGGTTTACATTTTCACTGTTGTTTATTTGTTTTATCAGATTCCGCCCAAGAGATCAATAACGTGGAACTTGAGTAATGTTGCTTTACGGCATTCGTAAATTGTGTCACTATTGACAACCGAAAGTTGCCAAATGCAAATATTTCCTGATTCAGTCGTGTTGTTAAAGGAGTAGTGGTCAACGCGTTCGCCTTAAAACCAAAAGGGTCAGGAGTCGTGCGCAGGAATAGACAACCTCTGTTCCGTAAACCCTGTGAACCATACGTCAGGGTATATGTAGTGACAAGGGCTTGCATATCTAATTACGTGAAACCCAATTTAACCCAATGTCACTCAGTTGAACGCTGGGATGTGCACTTAATACTCTTCAAAAAAGGTTCACTTCCAGATACATCGAAAGAGTTAACGAAGAAAACTCATTCGAACCGTGAACTGAGACTTCACTGATTGTTAACTAGGAAGAAGGAAACCGCGTTTGACCAACTTGTGTAAGTTTTAAAGCGGTCAACTATTTACACGTCGTTCCGTAAACTACCGCATTCTTTATCGTAGTGTAAATTTTAAATTTGTCGTGAACCTATACATAACAGAACTTATGATATAAAATACATAGACTAAACATCCCCACAATTGATCGCAGCTGTCACATTCCCATAGACTTTCCAGTCAGCCCATTTCGAAAAAAAGCACTAGACTCGAGTTTCGCTCTCATTAGAGCAGCTCGTCAGTAGTGCATATCATCGCCACTGCCGGGACTTGAACCACGGACATGATGTTCATGAGGCAACCGTGTTTTACCACTGCGCCATTGGCCTCACGTTAGGCACGACCGAATTATCGTATGTGAACGCTCAACCACTTTCGCTTGTGAATAATGGTCAGGTTGCCCGATCGCCTCGAAATGGAGATACAGTAACTGTCCTGTTAACTCCAATCGATGATCCCTCGACTAAGACTTCTCCCAGGTTAAAATCACAGAAATCATTGACTTATTGAGCGGCATTTGATTACTGATGAGTAGTAGGGGATTTTGATTTTCATATAGATTGAACACCACCCACAATTGATCACAGCTCTCACATTCCCATAGACTTTCCAGTCAGCCCATTTTGAAAAAAAGCACTAAACTCGAGTTTCGCTCTCATTAGAGCTCGTCAGTAGTGCATTATAGCTCATCAATTGTGCCTATCTTTACCACTGCCGGGACTAGATATTCGGCGATTGGGGACCTGGTTAGTACTCACAAGCAAGGGTGATTGAGTGTTCACATACGATAATTCGGTCGTGCCTAACGTGAGGTCAATGACACAGTGGTGAAACACGGTTGCCTCATGAACAGCATGTCCGTGGTTCAAGTCCCGGCAGTGGCGATGATATGCACTACTGACGAGCTGCTCTAATGAGAGCGAAACTCGAGTCTAGTGCTTTTCTTCGAAATGGGCTGACTGGAAAGTCTATGGGAATGTGACAGCTGCGATCAATTGTGGGGATTTTCAATGTATATGAAAAACAAAATCCCCTACTACTCATCAGTAATACGAAGTATACATTACTCACCACTGCATTTGTATTCGCGTAAGTTTTTATTCACCGTGTTTCGACAATATATATGCACCGCGCTGGAGTTTCGTGTTTTGTTACAGCTGGTCAGAGACGTACATCCTTACTACGACCGGGATGCGAACTGTGGCCATGCTTTCACGAAGTAGCCGTGTTGCTCACAGTTCTAATGACCTCACGTTGACACAACTGACTTACCCGATTTAAACTTTAAGTCGCATTTGCTGATGAATCGTGTTACCATCGACGAACTGGTTTCGGATTAGGTGCGATAACTGTTGAGTTAGCTCCATTCGATGGCCCCACAATTACGACTTTTCTACAAGCTGAACCCACAAAATTCCCAAACAAATGTGTGGTGTTCATTTTATACCAACCGAAATTCTACCTTACGTACGAGTAGTGGTTCCAACGCCACATTACTAACTGTTAGTTTGTGGGCTTCATCAATAAACTTTTGGCTCTCGAATCAGTCTGTATAGCCCAACAATATTCCCGCTCAAACACAGTGAACAGTTTGCCAGATAGCGTCTCTCGGCTTGTGTAGTTCCGATTAGTTTAGGGCTTGGCTGCCACATTTTGGTCCAACAGATCCATAGATATTACTGTTTTTCAACCTTACGCTTGATTCTTTAGCACACTGTACCCACCACATAGTTACCATAACAAGTAGTAAGCGCTGGTAACACGAAGTTGTCATTCCTCAAAAAAGGCCAACAGTATTTCAACATTTTAAGAACAACCTTGATGAGACAACATGATACCATCAATGTAGACTTATTCTGACTGTTCTCACAAATTGTGTTTGCATCAAAACTATGCAATAGTTCCACTGTTTCAGCAGGATGGACGTCTAGCCGTCAATGAAGGCCGTTGCTTTGGCTCAAGATTTAAACTAACTGATAATAATTTCCGCAGCAATCGGTGGATTTCCCAGTAGTTTCTACAAAATATTACAGTCCTGTAACTGGTTATGGTGTATTCATGCATAAAGCAAATATTACAGACGGTTAGCGCTAGTACCATTTGATCACATCTTAATAAATTTCAGTAGACAGACACAAAATGATGTGAGCTTATTTTCGAACGGCTAAACAGTAATGTCAATGTTAAGTATTCTTCGATATGTTTGTATGATAACAGCACCACAGAAAATATAAACGAGCCCATCATGGAAATTGACAAGGTTTACAACTCGGCTCTCATCGTGAAGTATGCCAAGCAGATGGACAAGGACAGTGTAATCTGAATGAAGAGCCAAATAGGGTTTTGTGTATTGGGGCGGGTGATTTGTTACTCCTTCTGAAGTATATGATAACCTGTGAAAAGATAGATGTTCCCTTGTTAGTTTTCGGGTATTTCGTTTCTAAAGAGTGTGATGGATATTTGTGCCTCACAGCAAGCAAAACATTCACCTTGTCAAGACTGACAAATATAGTTTGTGACCATGTTGATTATCGCCGGGACTATTCTTACTGGTTAAGACTGTAGTCGTACAGGCTGGTAAGTAGGTTCACACTCGAATGAATCGAGTGTTGGGAAGAATGCACAGACGCTGAGCAATGGCAACACTCTCGAACTGACCAGAACGCAAGATAAAAAAATACGTTGACTCAGTCAGCGCCTGTTGCCCCGTAACAGCAATGTTACACTCTAGCTAGTATAAGGTTACGCTGCTTAGATCTAGAAAACAGTTATTTATTGACGATTTAAACTCTGGAAATTTTTACTGGCTGTGCAACATCCTGCCATTTATCCTCTGGGCTTAGTGCTCACTTTCTTGGGTTATTACGAACAGAATAATATATCTGGTTGAGTGCAGTCGAAACACTCCTTGTTCTGCGACCGTATAAGTTTTGTTACTGCCTAACTTTTTCCCTTTATGTTCTAGTTGTAAAGCCACTGACATAAGTTTTATCTTCGTCATTGGAGGGTCAATGACCTGGAGGGCTCAGATTCTAATTCGGACACTTCGACATCTGCGCATGTAAATATTAAGAGATTCTCACTGCATGACATGCCCTAGTAATCTATTGGAGGGCACTGTGCTACCTTTTGGTAGACTGAGACTTAGACTCGAGTTCATACTGGTGATATAAAGTTTCATGGGTTCCAGAAAGATATCTAAAAATTATTCAGAAACAGTGTCAACACAGCGTTTATTCTTAGGAAGGGATCATCCTACTTCAAGCTACAAAGGACGCCATGTGTCTGTTTATAAAAGGTCAGTTTTTTCAAGAAGAATATAGTGCATACTATGCCGTATCTAGCAAAGTTTTTCTTCTACGGAAGCGCTTCTTCTCTTATAACTTTTTTCCTGAAAAAATTCGTCTCATTACTGAACGATAAATGGGTGAAACAATTATGAGAGATAACAATATTCATGGGCTTATTCGTCAGTCTTAGTCACGATCCGATATACTACACTCGTATTCATGCAAATTTCAGACAACACAAATATCGGCATACAAAAATTGAAGTACGAATTTTTGTAGATGAACTGGAATAGGCAGTGAGCTTATCGACTTTGAAAATATTACCTTTTTTGAAGTTTGGTAAAGATGTGACTCATGCTTAGATATTCATATGCTCACACACCTAGTTGTTCTTCTTCATGCTTCTTCGGCCATAGAAATACGCCCATAGCCATGCAGGAAAACGAGTTTAACAAGCCAGAAGATAAGCCAGTTAAACAAAATCTTTTCTTTTGATCAGCTTAACAAGTATCGATCGCTCAGGTTTCGGTCTGTATTTTTCTCTACTTCCAGTTGATTGGGAGTTCTTTGAATGAATGAAATTGTGGAAATAAAGCAAATTTTTGTTACACGCAGATGTCTCCGTTGATCAGAGTTATTTATTACTCCTTCTGGTAGAGACATTTACCCAAATGTGGTGAATTGGGTGGACCAAAATACTTCATTGACAGATGGAGAGTGTGAATTTACTTTAGTGTTAGCGAACTGATTAGAATAATGTTTCGTGTGCGTAAACCAAAGGAGTTCAAAAATCACGTAGTGCTAATCCTTACATATCAGAGAACACACTAGCAGACGTGCACATTAAGAGAAGAGCGGGGTTGAATAACCACAGTGATGAATGTGCATTTCGACAATTGCGCATGTAGTTGGGTGCAGCGAGACAGTAGAGGTCCAAATAGTTGATGAGTTCGTTGGAAGTAAAATATGTATTGGCGAACAGTCTGTTTTCGGCTATTCATCAAGGGGCCAATTATATAACATTTTATATCACTCCGGTTGTCAAGCGTTCAGAATCAGAGGCAATTACTAACATAATTACGTCAGGTAGTTGCGAACAGGAGAAAAACTGGATGACAAAATTGACCTCCGGAAACAATCTGGTACTGACGAACAAGTCCTTCTGTACGCAGACTGGTGGCCTCCATTTGATAACTGCTACCGCCTCCGCAAACCCGGGAAGCCTTCTAATTTTGTTGCGTAACTTACCAGAAACACCTTCTCCAGGTTCAGTTGGGGTCGACAAGTCAACAGCGGTTGATGACTCTGGTTCCTTGTGACTTGTCACATTCTGATTTCAGCCCGGCTTTGTGGTATCCATGAGCGGTTCACGAATCTAAACTGGAATGTGTTCGCTGACCCGATTACGTAACTGCTGCTCCGTTCCGCGGATGTGACTGTCCCGGCATTCACACCAGAATTCATAGACGACGTAAGATTTCAAGTTGAACATAACCCAAAATTAATCGCAGTTATCGCACTCCCATAGGCGTTCCAGCTGGCCCCTTTCGAACATTAGAAGAGGCACTAGACTCGAGTTTCGCTCTCATTTGAGCTCGTCAGTTGAGTATATTCGTGCTACGGCCGAGACTAGAACCCCGAGGACGCTTTCATGAGGCAACTGTGTTAACCACAGACACTGACCTCAAATTAGGCACGACCGAATTGTTATATGTGAACTCTCAGCCACTTTCGTTTGAGTCATGATCAGGTTACTCAATCGTCTTGATAGGAGACGCAGTTACTAGTTTTTGACTCCCGTCGGTAACTCTGTGGTTTGGACCTTCTAGACAGTTCGAAATCTCCGATGTAAGATTTGGGGTTAAGCGGTAACGGTGCTTTCAAATGTGGTGTTGGGAATGCCCTGGTAAGTGGTATGCCTGGGTGTATGTGAGGGTTCGTGTGTTTGTGTTTGTTGAGTTCCTTGTTTAGCTTCACAGTGTTAATTGAACTTTGTTATATACACCCACAAGCTGCAGTATGTACCTGATAAGATGCAGCGAAATCTGTTGGAGAAATGTATTGTGCAAAAACTGTCTGACTTCTCTGTTCAATTTTGTTGCAGGAAAAGGTTGCTTTGGAAAATTAGGTAAACAAATTGACCTGTGGAATTTTCAAGTCGACAACAAGGGTTATAATAACCGTAGGGTCTGAACAAATTTCTTCTAAATGCACAACTGTGGATGGCGCAGTCGAATTCCGATCGATTCCACGGTGACTAAAATGCGAAATTTGATTCCTTTGGGTTGTCGGCTGGGCAAGACACAAATGTGTTTGAAAGTTACTTCTGGAGAAACTCGGTGCCTTGAGTCAACAAGTTGTGTCAGAATTGCACTCGAAATCGTCCTTACTTCGCCCTTACTCGGCCAGCTTGAGTAGCGCTCACGTATTCTCTGAGAAAGACGCCTAGTTGTAAGACCGGCGTAACTTGCTGCACAGCAGCACGTGAATGAGTAAACAAAAAATGAGGCTACCTATTTTTGCAACGTATCTTTGAGTTCTACATGGATTACTGGGTTGGTTTTGAGCGCGAATCACAGTTGTACCGCACTGTAGGTCATTTCAATTTTGTTACTTATTCTAAAACGCCTCGCCTTTGTAGTCTAACGTCATGTAAACCGACTTCTTTTCCGCAGATGGGAGCTCAACTTCCCGTTAGATCAGCTCCGTACGTCTATCCACAAAGTTGACAAGGTAGGCGTTCTTTGCGAATAACCGCCGTAAATCATCAGTTCTGCTTTAATCATGCCGTCAGTGCATATTCTCATAGCGTTGTATGTCAAATTACGAATGAGATTTCTCTTCTGTTTGAAGGATACCTAACTGAAAAATGGAGTATACTGGCCGTTGCAGGTCCCCTTTTTGAGAGTACCCCTCTGAACCAAACTGTTTACACGATGATTCAATGCCACATTCAGGAAGGATATTCATCCATCTTTCTGTACCTTGAGCGTAAAATTGAGATTATAGTGTGCTGCGTTCGCCTCATCAAGTAGGATATCAAGGTCTACAATTTCGTCAACTGCACAGATGACATCGTCCACGTACCTGTTGTAGAAAGTGCTGTTGTTAATAAACACAGGGAACGTAGTCTTTTATAACAGCACCGTGAACATATATGCCAACATTGGGTCTAACGGCGACTATATCACAACGGGATCTTTCTGACGACACCTTTTTCTGTCAATCTGAAATGGCAGATTCTGCGTGCAAGTTAATATCAACTACTTGAGCGTGTCTTGGAGTAAGTTCACCTTTAAACCTTCGGAATCAATATCTCAGCAGAGGTAAATGGTTTATACCAGTGGTACACTCGTGAACAAAGAGCAAACGTCGGAGGAAAGCATCTTCTTGTTTTCCACACCCAGCAACCGAATATAATCGACGGAGTCAAACGTATCTTTCAGCAAATGCATTGCGATGTCCTTCTCAACGGGCTCTGGCAACTCTGTTAGCCACGGTGTCGTCGAATGGTATGGAAAATTACACATATCAAGGATCGAACATAATGACCATACTTACTTGTGAACCTTTGGTAGACCACACATTTTGGATATTATGGTTCTAATTGGTCGAATGCTTTCAAATATCGCGGTGTATATCAAATCTTGCTGTTTTGGATTTGTTACAGTTTTAGAACTGTTCTTCTCGATCGTATTGGTCCTATCTTTTTCGTTTAGAAGTTTGCTGAATTTAGACGAATCACTCACAATATCAGTCATTGTCTGTAAGTAAGTCGACCTGTCTATCAAAACAATTGCTGCACCCTTGGACCTCCAAATCAAGCTATTCCATCTTATTTCTGGGACAGCAAAAACATAGGACCGAATGATAAAACGTTTAGTATAGGTTTCCTTAGGTGCATCGCAGTAAACTTGTGAGCATACCCGCTTAGATTGCTCGGAAACTCTGATATCATATTTGCTGGATTTAAGCGGCTTTTAAATCTGTTAAACTTCAAATTCACTCACTTCCGGACAGTATGTTGAACATATTCGTCGAACTGAACACACTCTTCAGTTGTCAGTAATTCTACCACATGGACTAGGTTTAAATTTCGCGTCAGTTTATCGTTCCTTGCAGAGGTCGTTTTCACTTCATTCAGTGCATGTCGTTTCAGAGTGTTTTTCATAGGTTGAATGCTATGTCACCGCAGAAATCTCCAGAAGTATCTTGGATAATGTTCTGCCCCTACGGTTAACATGACCCTCGTTACCGACTTGACACCTCCGGAGGTCAATTTTGTCGTTCAATTTTCCTTCAGTTCGCTACCGCCTGACGTAGTTATGTTAGCAATTGCCTCTGATTCTGTACGCTTAACAACCGCAGCAATATAACGTGTTATATAATTAGCCCGTTTATGAATAGCAGGAAGCAGAATGTTTGACAAAATACCTTTTACTTTTAACAATACATATCACTGTTCGCACAATGTTCTGTTACTGATTTCTGGTAAATTGATTAGGAAGAACAAGATGTCACCAATAACTTGCAATACTAAACTTTCGTCATCTCGGTTGTCCTTCATCTAGAGTTTTTAAAAAAAATCATATTACCAAGAGAATGGGGTCGTGTGGGATTCGTTGCAGTTAGGTAAGCTTACGCTGCACCGGGGCGCATTTTCACAATTGGAAGGTAAGTCAGTTGTAGACAAGAGGATTGAAACGTTGAGTACTATGACCTGAACATAAATCTATATTCTTTTCAAGATATTCTTCGAAAAAGTGTTACACATGACACTTGAACTGTTTGACATTATTCCCACCAGATTTGATTAATATAGTTTACTATTATGGATACAGTTATCCAAACTCGGCTTTGCAGCCCCACTGGGTTAACGTAATGACTGGGTGTGTCTTCACTTGATTGGTTCATAGAGCTGAGGTCAGTTTATTGAACCAAGTTACAAGTTGTTCAGGGGGTAACTTTGCGGAACGAAATTAAAGTGTTTTGGAAACTGACACTCGTGTTAAACTCGAAAGACAGAAGTCACAATGGATGGGCATGCAGAAGAGGAAAAATGACCGGATAAATAAGCGTAAATGTTAAGTTTCAAATCAAGCACCACCCCCACGTTACCTCATCCTCAGCGCTCAAATAAGTCTTCTGGGACAGCATGTAATGACCTTCAGGATGTAAGCGACAGTTTGTTCCTCTCAATGCGGGGTAATCTTACGCCTCCAGCAAACACGTAGTTTTCTGGAAGGTGGTTAAACAGGAGAAAATCAAGTCTGTGACCAAATATCTCCATAATTTCCAAGCAACGTTTCCATATATTAAAACTTTTCAACACGGTAATAGATCAAATAAACTGGAAGTACCCATTACACACGTTTTTTAGAGTGAACTCACATTTATGCCCAACATAAGATAAATCACTTGATGCGTCAGGCTGTAAAACGACATCTTTTCTTGACTGACCCTCTCCCAGCATGCTTCGGAGATGTTGCAAGCATTAAGTCTATGAAACAAATATATAAAAAAAAACAAAGATCAACCTAAACACTGGTTCTGTAAAGAGCTGTTCGTCATTCAGTATCGTTCGATATATTATTATTAAACGGAAAAACTGGCATTTACCTCAACAATCAGTAAAGTTCCCGACTTATTCACTTTGCGCGTACAAAGTAAGCTGAAATTTGGTGTTATCACATAATCACATGGTTTACATTTTCGGCCGAAATTATTTTGACATCGTTTTCCTTGACCTAAAAACCCCATTGGTTTACGTTCAGTGGCTGAGAAGTGATTAGCCAACCAAAGCTAACCACTGTCTACGCCTTCCGCTTTTACTGCTTGATAACTGTACTTTTGTGGATCGTCTTATACTGAGTACTGACAACCCAACGGACAATCTGAGGTACTGTTTGTGTCAATATCTGCAAACTGTAGGATGATTACACAAGTGTTAGGCTTTTGACAACTGGTTTCAATTCAGGTGGAAAAAGAGTGCAGAATCGTTTTCAATCAAATTACGAAGCATCAACCTGCGTTCACCCAAAGAATGTGGTCATTATTTGCACGTTTCAATGCTGTTCTAATCATACAAACAGCTGACCCTATGATGTAAACTTTAAACACCGTCCCGTCCCAGCCTACAAATTGATGTGGTCTGGTGTTCACTTTTTAATGTCGCAAGCTAACAGTCGCCACACTGCTTTCGTGGTTTGCCACACAGCTATTCTTGTGCGATCTCTGTAAACGTATTAGCTCGAGAAAGAAGTATCACGTAGAACAGTTTGTCACGTTGTCATTTCTGTTCTGATGGATATATTCTGGCAATCGTATCTCCAACATTTCGTCAATCAAGTCTCTTCGATGCGCATTCGTTTGGTAGGCTACTGACCTGGTTAGATGTGTTAACAGTTGAAAGTAGTTGAAGCAAATAAACCTACCTGACTTTGAACTTTCGCATCCGCAGACTACAACAGAAATATTCACTTGCAAGCTTAGTGTACAGTTCGCATGTAAGGACAACTAATGTGTGCTCCAAAATTGCCTGAGTGCTATCTAAGTGGAAAAATGCACATTACACTACTCACGGTTGAGTAACTCTGAAGGGTCAACTAATTAACCGATTGCGAGTACATATTTGGGAATATGATGTTTAATCCTACTGAATAAGCGTATTATTTAACAATAGCTACTAGTCACTGACGCGCACGATATGTCCGACTGAAAAATATTTTGACGGTTGAAATGAACGGACAAAACCGGAAATTGTGAAACTAAATATGTAACTACCGTCGAAAGTAAACACTGTATCTACAACTAGACGAGTGGATGCCTTTTAGAGAAGGAACGTTCATCGACTAGACTCAGGGGAAATTATTTGTCTTTCCCTGACGTAACCTACGATGTATGACTTTCAAGTTGTCGACATTAGAAGACCACGAAATATTTCGGTTACGAAACATTCAACAAATGACACGTGTGCTTTAATATATGTGCGTATAACCAAACGTTGTGCTTGAAATGTATGTACAACCCAACAGCTAATAGTTTATCACTGAAATGTACATTGGGTCTGTGTTGCTTGCACTGAACAGAACAGATTGATCATGATGACATTCAATGATTCAACAAAACAAGTTCCAGCTAATTAACAGAATATATGCCCTTCACATTGGTTTAATGAAGTTGAATGATTGAACACACTTCGGGGTTCATAAAACGCTAACTCTTGTTGCATAAAATGGTGGCAGTCACTATTAAATAGCACGGAGTAAACTGAACGTTTTGTAGTAAAATGCATCAGAAAATCAGTAGATTTAAACAATATATTTCTTAGTAAATACGTCGAATAGCTTATGAAAAATGATACAGTTTTGGCTAAGCAGAGTTCTCACGCCGCCACTGTGAAATATCTTGCAGATGCAGATCACATTGCTAGCTCTAGCTAGCATTCTCGGATCGTATTTGGATCATTCGGGAGGCAATCAAAGTCAGCACAACTTCGAAACATAGGGACAACCGAGGTGATCTTCATATTTTTGTCAACTTGTGTTATGCTTTCAAAAGAAACTCATATACTTGAGATTTTGACTTACTATCTGCCTGACCGCGAATACACATTCCGCTCTTAGTAATTTAACATTGGAAGATTGTCCAAACCAACCTGCTGTTGGATGAGAACGAGTTGATTGCATCCTCACTGTTCAGTTGCAACTGTATGATTCTCATGTTTAGTTCAACGTGTATCATTCAACTATTGTGACTGTAACGTCCAGGTCATGAAGTTCCCAAAAACAAATGTATGTCTACATTCTTCTTTCTGGTAAACATATGAGTATGCTGAACTAGGCGGTTTTATCAAAATCGTTTACAGCGTATGCCCACTCATTATTGATGGTGCTTGATTATATTCAGCAGTTGTGTAAATTTAACACTACCCGCATTTGACAGTTGCGTTTGCATCCAAGTTGGAAGTTTTCGGACAGAAGTTTCCGGAAAAAAGCAGTAGATTCAACTCTTACTTTTGTTAGACCTCAACACCTGTGCATATCCTTACCATGACTTTGAACTCTGACCACAACACCACCATTAGGTGGGGACATGGAGTCGTGATCTGGTTGATGCCGTTCGCTGATGTTTATATGTGCTTGTTACAAGTTCGTTGGTCCAGTGAATTACGCGTCTCGGATGATTTATTATCTGAATAAATAGGCTGTATTGAATCCACGTTTTTAACATTTTGGCGGGTGTTTATAAAAAAAACGTCCTTGGTTCCAAAAAGATTCAGAGAAGGTAAGTGAGAGGGTCACTTTATCTTGCCAACTGGGGAGCAACATCATTTGATAGAAGAGCGTGGACGTAAAGCAATTAAGCTGATAACATTCAGGGTCAACTGGTACATCCACTGTGGATCGGCACCACAGCTGATTTTGTTTGCATAATCGGATAAAAGACAATGTTGGAAGAGATTAAGACATTGCAATGTTCACGTCTCCATTCTTGATCCAGTTACACCGGCGGTGACCGCCGATGATGAAACACCCTGGACATTATTAACAAAACTTCAGATAACCGTTTGCACTTTACTCGTCTACTTTATTGGGCTTGCTACATCTGCTGAAATTTTTGTTCAGCAGCCATATGTTCCTCTTAAACTGACAGCGAATGAGGTGATTGTCAAATGTTCGAACGCGTCGAAAATCCACCATAGTATAGGGTGGCAGGAAATAAACAAATGAAGTAATGCTATTTATCCATTCCTTTCATACACCTTATTATCACCCACTATCATGGTTGGCTCTGTTTAAGTTCATCGAATGACGAGTTGAAGGGATAGAGATGAAGTATTAGCAAACAGTGCACGATGACCGTTTGATTTAATAATCCTACTTGAAAAAATTAGGAGGTGTATTTCCGAAACTGACTATTACAAAAATAAAGAGGTGAGTTTACTTTTTGTTTCGATCTGAGAGTAGAACAGATAATGGTTAATAGACAGTCATTAGTGCCAGGTTTATGAAACGATCAAGTGACTATTTACAAAAGTAGCTAGCTTACGCCGTTTTTCGTTTGAGTTCCATCATACATGAATCACATTCTTCTTCTTCCCATCGATCACGACTCATATCTGTTGTCCATTCGATAGAAAAGTTCAATTTGCGCGGGCTATAGTAAAGACCCCACGCATGTGGTGAAACAAAAAATCCGATTCCTTCCATTTAATTAAAGCGAAAATTGGGGTGGGGACACAGAGGGGGATAAACACAGAGAATTACCAATCTGACACGCAACAAACATAATCAAGTGAGCGGATAAAAGAGTAAACACAAAATTTGGGATAGTAAATAATTCAGTTGTTCTCAGCAGTTCATTGGGGCTATTTAATTTTGTTGTTCGGAGTGCCCAATCAACCAGAAATATCTACTCAATTTACGCCAGTGGTTGAGTAGAGTAGCGCCTTTCTTCCTCTTCACGTGAAATTAATCATAGGGTTTGGTGATCATGGGTGAACGCTTGTGTTTCGTAGATCATCGTGAGGCTGACGATGGACTGAGTTTAACGGTCTTGTACTGCAAAAATACGAGTAAAGAATCCAGTCCTAGTGATATGGAAAAGAAACTTCACTGAAACCATGACAATGACGATCAGCTAGGATTTATGTTTAACATATGTTGAAGAAGCACTTGTTCGTGGAGAATTATTTTGATAAATATGTTTGTTAAATGGACGAAAGTCTAATCGACAATGATGAAAAAAAGGAGTTTCCGTCATTGTTTTCTATTGAGGTGGTTCATTGAGGGAGCTATACTACCACCGTTAATATGACATTCTTTGCTGAACACTCTCAGTCCCCACGCTTCATGCATGCTCCCATATCCACCCGCTTATCGTTCTGTAGCAAAAAGAAACAATGTTTGCATACACACAATGCACACTTTACTACGCAATTTCAGGAGCGCAACTTTTTATGACACTAGGGAAGATATATTAATTACCGCCAATCTCGTGTCGTTGGATTTACAAGTTCATTTCTCAAGTTGTTCTGTCATCAAAATGTGTTCAGTGTTGAGAGGCCTCCTATATAAAAATCATTTTGGATTTCTATATTATACCCAGCTGGTGGTTCGAAACAGTTGATTACTCCGTCTTTGTTAACGTGGAACCGCCAATTAGAATGCAGGGACTTGAACTGGAATGTGGGCATAGCCAATATATTTGGTCAGGTTTGACCGACTGGTCAGTCGAAAATTAACATCATTTTTTAGCTTCAATCTTCTTCGAATAAGTGCAGCACTTTAAGTCTCCACAATGACCGGTACTTGGTCCAATACTTATCGTCGCACTCTCAGAACGATTAAGTTACACAGCTCACAGAAATCTCAATCAACTGGATTGTTCTGTTGTCGGTGAAGTCTGAGAACAAGTTTGGTATGAGACCCAGCCTTGTTTTAACACACTTGTTCTAACCCGACTGCAGATGGCTGCATCAATTACACCTGTTAGATTAAGAGACGATCTAAATGAACCTGACGGTCATATCGTAGAAGAGAATTTGTGTTAGTGAAGTGAAGATGAACGATCAAACAGTGTACTCGTCAATAGTCAGTCGAAGGCACTTAACTGGGTATTGAATTAACAGGGGGACCATACGGCAAGAAACCTGGAGTGCAATCTGGCATGAAGTGTTGTTCTCCGTACGTGAGCTTGACACAGATATTAACAGAAGAACCCAGCAAACAAGGCTGCCAAATAACAGCAAGTAAAGAGTTATGTGTTTTTGAGTCGTTTCATGAAGAATAGACATAACTTTAGAACGGTTAACTCAATTCGAAAATTTAAACAAAACTTTTAATAGACAGAACGCCGTTTATCTATGGCTACTTTTACTGGTCAGTACACAGTTAAGCATAACGCGGATCATTTTCTATATATTACATTATTATATGATGGATAACCAGTCACTGAGTTGTTGTAGGACAATAAGTTTTAGGGTCTAAGTCCTGGTGAGATTCCTAGCGCAATGGCAAATTAGCTGCCTTCACCAACTTAGTGCTGCATAAAAATGTTTCACGATACTGTCAGACAGTTGTTGATAAAGCATACAGGCTAGGTTTGTCACCACTACTGAGGCTTTCAACGTTCCAAATACCTGATTGTAATTTATTATATTCATAGAATTGGTTATATGGTGCTTGTCTCGGCCGATCCGTTTCTGTGACTCACTCAATTGAGACGAAATGTTGTGTCAAATCTTGTTCCGCATTTGCTATGCAAGTGCATTGTTACATCAAGCAGTGAACAGCATCTCGTTGTCACCTCTTCTGCATCGTACGTCTTGATTAACTTCACCAGAGAAAGCATTCCAAAATGTCTACCGGTTGCTATGGTATCATTCACATTTGTGAAAGGGCTGATATACAAGTTATAAATAAGTGAATGAGCCATTGGCTATTCTCTTTCAATTCGAGTCTGTCATGAGATGGCTCACTGGCGTTTGTGATGAAGACTGTATTTTTATATGACGCAACGCTCTCCGATTGATTCCAGTTAGTTAACCCCTTCTGAAATACGGAGTAAGTCCACTGGGAGTCCTGTGTGATGCATGAACATCTACTCTACGACCGTTGTATCTTCTATAGACTGGTCGCACTATCGTCTGAGAGGCCCCCGGCCTCCTGAGCGTTGACAGTGAGTCTCATCCAGGGGTCCACAATTTCATATATGCAATCATTTGTCGACTGCCTAGTCAATCTCCTAATTTGTTTCGCCTACTTCATAGCAATTTTCTAGCTCACTATCAAGACTAGTCGACGAGTGACATCTTGCTGTAAACGAAGTGAACTCGTTTAAATGTCTTACGCGCGTCTATTGACTGGATCATAAAAGTAAAAATCCTTCGGCGACAAACCGAGAAAGATATATCATGAATAATGCATTCAGAAAGAGGGTACATAGATTTTGGTAAATGAATTGGCCGTGTGTTGTCGGACAGATACTGAATTTGAACAGTGGACATGCAACGGGGACCTTCGGACTTTGGTAAAAGTCTTAGCCACATGAACTGATCATGTCATTTTGATGTCCAAGGCTATCTCTCGATAATAATAAGAAATTAGTCAACATGAGAGTTCATTATTTACATAAAAAGTAAGGCATGCATTAGACGGACTTTCAGGTTGATTCCCTTTTCTGAACAATAGAACGTTAACATATTTGCATGTGTTACGAGACTGACCAATTTGCTATCTCTGATGAACTTTCCAGCAGCGCGGGAGAAAAAATTCCGTTGAACACTCACCATTACGTCCTCCTCAGTTACAGATGTGTTATTGTCTACTGGTATGGATGAGAAACAGAGTGAAGGAGAGAAGATCACACAGTTCGTTGTTTCACCAAGCAATGAGGAAATAAAGTCAATTGGGAATATTCAAAGTCGAGCTTGTGGACGACAGGTCAACTAACTGGTACTCATGATTTTCACGTGAGCTTCCATTCGACCAAAAAGGCATTTTACACCAGTTCCTTGTTACAAATGTATATGGAATGCGGCGAAATTTGACCTTTTTCCCCCTCCAGGAAATGATGTGATGCGTACTATCCTCTAACGGTCAGTAAAGTTTCACGGTCTTAAAGACTGACGTAAAACGTTCGTCTGTTTCAGAAGAGCTATCGCTGATGAGCCATCAACTCCATTAGGTTCACTGGAGTTCAACTAAAATATTTCATCACAAACAAATGAGGTGCCTTAAGACGGATGATTCGTTGGATAAAGTGCATTTTATGAGAGTTGACAGAAAACTATTGTTTATCCTGTCAGTATTGCAATTTGAGATGTTAAACGTCGACAAACGATTCCTTGAAAGAAGTTTTCAATCTACTGACGTTTTCCATGTTTTCCCACATCTCGCGACAGTGTTTGTTACCCGGTACTGTTTTGGCGTATTTGATGGTTTCTGAAACGCGGTTGACTAATGAATAATCTTCTGACGCGTAAGCCTGCAGAATCTTTCAGAGGTGCATGGAGGGACACTTGTACGCATGAATACGGATTACCTCCCCTGGGCAGAAAATATTGAAAACAACTGCACGTGCCTAGTCAAGTGAGTACAGTGGATAACCGAGTTCTTATGAACACGTAACTTCAAGTCACAAGATTATATCATTTTCCTAAGCTTAAAGTAGTTGTTGAAAAAATACTGTCGAGACCTTATTTATCGATGTCTGTAGATATTAGAAAGCTTGCGAGGTATTTCACTGCAAGCCATGGGGGATAGCTTTACGTTGGAATGGTGGATCATAGCCAATTATGTGTTAAGGAAGGCTTAATCAACATATGTATCAAGAAGTGTAAGAAAGGTCACACTATTGTGTAAACCGACAGTAATAAAGACGGTAATATCAGATCAGTTGACATCAGTGCAAACAACAAAATAGAACGTATCGTGAACATCCAAAAGTGTTATTAAAAGGCCACCATAAAAATTGTCCATCCCAGCAACGGGACAACTAGGATATAAGTATATACAACATTCCAGAACCAAAAAAAACAACTTGAAAATATAACCCTGTAGTACACTATGAGACAGTTCGTGTAAACCTTTGAACGTGCAAATTGAGCTGACAACATGATAGCATACAACATGATCCATACCGTAACAAATGAAATGTTGAATCTGTGTCTTACGCAATGGCACTATTACATTCTGAACGGGTAGGTTAATTATACGTTCTTTCTACTACAATACTAAGCAAAATGTTGATGAGATTGTACAATTGGATTTGTAAAACTCTTCTTTGAATAGTACAAACATACAACTATCTATCAGTGAATCGTTTGAAACCAACATGTAAAAAGTGGAGCCATCGGCATGATACAAATCCGAACTACTGACTTCAATATTATTAACACATCAGTCATTATAATATGTTCTTATCTGGAATACTTTGTTGACTTATCAAATCAATAATCCTTACTGACTGTAAATTAAAAAAATACAATAGTCAGTTGTTGACCGTGTCTTTTATGAACTTGAATAAAACAATGAGAAGACGCAATTCATGTGATGTTCTCCGGAGTAACATTTCGTACATTCTGATCACACATAGACATGTAACTGAATTTAAACGAATCAAAATTCCACAGAGCGGAAGTCATGGCTTAAGGGATTAAACCTATGTTTAAAAAGAAAACTGTGAAGCTTACTGGAAAAGTATTCCGGCGTTCGCAGACGCACATAGTGGATTCCCATTCGAGAAGTGTATTCAGCCAGTTGTTGTAGCTCAATCAGTTCGGCTACTAGCGAATATGGCATATGATTCCAGTAACGGCTAAGCAGCGAACCAATTGTGTCTGAGATTAAGAAGGGGGAAAAACAGACAGAATATTGGTATTAACGCCATGAATTGAACAGACGATGACGCAGCTTCAACAAAAGGCCACCCGATAGCAGGGTACAGAGCGGGTAACTGAACAATATTGACGTGTGTTAGAAACACACAATATAAATTATATTCACATGCACTGAGTGTTACCCTTCCCAACATTTCCAGCTTAGTAATTTTGCTCTACAGGTCATTTGACTTAGACTGGTGGTAAAAACTCTGCAATAATTCTATGCTCACTTTGAAGTTCACCAGTACTTTCTGTTAAGTCCCCAGTGACGATCTTTCATTCAACTCCTGCAGCAGCAACTGGTGTCGCCTATTCAATACAAACTACTTGTCGAACATTATTCCAGAAAGGGGCTGTCGAAGTTTTGCGTCCCCAACTTGTAGTATTCCTTGTACACCAAAAAGCTGTAGGGAAAGCCGGAATATCACATTTTTCTTTGGATCATTTGAAAACACTTCCATGTCCATTTATACAACTATGAGGTATGTCAACGCATGAGTAATTATAATTGGTTATAATATTCTCCAGTAAATCCCAAACGCTTAAGAAAACAATGGTCTTTTTAGCAAAACATTTATATTCTAGCAACATCGTTGCTTAGTTTAGTATAGAGCATACAAAATGCATACTGATTAACCTTTAGGGGAAAGTAGTTATCCCCAGCTTTCAAAACCATTGCAAACTTTATCCCTTCCAACAACAAAAGTTATAAGCATGTTCCTGCATGAACACACTCAAGCATACACTCCTTCTAGACTTTTATTTAATTATGAGCTCACTGAATGACTGAATGAATAACAATGTGAATCGTTCAATTATCTTGCTTTGAACTGATTACTCCCAAAATCCTAATGTTCCAGTCAACAGTAAAATTACCGAGTGTGATGCACAAAGCAATTTATTGATTTGTTTAAATGATTCATGCGGCTCTTGCGTAACAATCAGTTTTCCTGTACTTTACCGAGTTGCTCCCAAAAATATCATGAAACCAAAATAGATAGAACACTATAATGGAACGGGTTTCATGAGAGACTTATATATATGTATATATATGACGTCTGAGGATTCAGTTCTGAGATGAAAAATTCAAGTCGATTCAGGTGCTACGCATGTCGTCTATCAGAAAGAAAATTGGCTATAAAGAATTACAGCATCCACGTTATCCCAGCATTTTATAGTGGATTCAAACAGAACCGTAACAAGCATATACAAAAAACAAGTCTATTTAGTTAAAGTTGGCAAGTCTAGTTTACTCGATGAATAGTCCCATAATCTTATCTGTTGTTGGATAGAAGTGATTTCCGGTATGATATTTTACTAACTAAAGATTTGAAAAACTCTTGAGCTAAATCGATTTTCCCTTAGCTGTCGTAAACTCTCTGTAATTTTTGGTTCCGTTCCGGATGAAAAGAGCTTCCACGGTAGCATCACCAAATCATTGTTGCAGCCGATAACCTATGCGTGCAAACTTGAATTCAATTATTACGGCCGGATACTTTCGTATATGACTATGGTCTGGAAGAATGAAATAACATTAATTAATTCCCTTTTATTAACTAATTTCTGTCCTATTTTTAAGGTTTACATCATTTATAGACTGCGTGTGTGTGTTTGAACTGTTGGTGTTCTGGCTGTTTTATGAAAGGTCCATTCAGCCCTGAATGATAGGTTTACGATAGTTCATTGTAAGCCAATTACAGTAGTATTCCTTAGTCATATTAAAGCAACGTTGGGCAAAGAGGTGAATATTGAATCGGCACGGGCCACACGCTCACTATTTATGCAACTGGTTGTTGTGGTCTTCATTCCATGTAAATATATATCGCGCCAGCCACTAATAGCTGAAACACAAATAGTTTAGATTGACGCGTTTCCTTGAAGCTCAGAGATAAATGCTATAACGTTGCGCTATATCAGTAGCAGTTAAACGCCGTCGATCCTGTATATTTTGAGTGAATGATCAATATGCCAACAACGCCCGGTGTACGATAAACTATATTGTACAGTTCCTCATTGAACTATCTATAACGTTGGTTTTATGGATGAGGCTCACTCATGGAAGCGTTCTCCGAGTGTCAGTGGTAAGTGCATCGATTTCAGTTACAAGTTTTTTGTTTGAGCCACTGCTACCGCGATTACTGCAGCAGCATAACCATATATAGCTCACGTGTAACGTGATTTCACACATAGCATGAAACGCCTCATGGTGTATCGGCTGGAAGCTTCTATCCTGTTCTCAAGAGCTCCTATTCTTCACAGTATGTTCCAAACGAGGTTGCTTGTCCTACCTGAGTCGTGGTTTCTTGTGTTGTTCATCACAGCATCGCCACGAACACTTTATTTGAAAGCTGGTGCACCATTTCGTCATCAAACTGCTGCGCAAAGTAAATTTTTGTCCCAAATTTGCGCTGATACGTTTTGTTCTCTGCTGTTCTACAATGAAGATCAAACTGTCATTTCAAATCGAACAGCGCACATCTATTCTAAACGGACAGGTTGCATTTAGACATGGTGTTTGGTGTATCCACCATTGAGAAACTTTTGGTCGGCAACTCCGTTCAAACGTTGGGTTATGTCTTGGATTTAAAATTGATATTCCGGGTATTCTCTTCATTGCGTACTACGGAACTCTGTGTTCCTGAGGGTAGTAGATGACGTATATGTTTCTGTTCAACTACTTTCCCATTTTGAAAGTAAGCTTTTATTAGCAAGAGGCTTTACTATAAGCTGGTGACGATCCATAGCTACTAATAAAAGGTATATTTGAACACCACAGAAATGTCCAGCTCGGTATCTTCTTCGCTGATCTTTACACCAATGTGCAAACATTTAATTAATGAACGAGGTGGCATCATCTCATCACAGTCTATGCGAAACTTTCACGTTTTGTCTTAATTCCTTTGAGATAGGTTTTTTGCTTATAACCGCTGGATAATTAGTAACAGTTTGTCTACTATACGCAGAATATACCTATTAAAATACTCTTGAAATATTCTGAAATTGTTTTTTCGATCAAGAAAACCTAATTATTTTGAGAAGTCACTGGTTTCGAATAAAGAGGAAGCAGACGTAATAACAAAAGCTTTAATAGTGTATTAGGGAAACTGTTTTCGGACGATCTTTGTACTTTCGAAGGTTTGTACTAATGAAATGAAAAGGTAATGGATTATTGTCACAAGTTTGTAAAATTTTCACCATATAACCCAGCTTTGGGGTTTAGATTAATTTAACAGTTATATATTTCAAAATTGAACACCATCCACACCCGATTGCAGTCTTCGCATTCAGATAAGCCAATCGGCTAGCCCACTTCGAAAGGGAGCACTAGACTCGAGTTTCGCTCTTATTAGAGCTCATCAGCAGTGCATATCCTTGTCCGGATGAGAGTTTTCACTCTGACCCTCGTGCTTGTGAGACTAGCGTGTTAACCACGCTAGACATGACCGAATAATCAAATCCAAACGCTCAACCACAACCTTATATGAGTAGTGTTCAGCCTGCCCAATCATTTCGAATGGAGAATAAACAGAATCACTCTGTTCTATCCTCTCGAGAACCTCATGATCAGGGCTTCTCAGTTAGGTTGAAGTTACTATCTTCATTAAACCTGCCTGAAATATATATTTTTAATGGTAGAGCATAATGGATCCTCCAGAGCAGCCGTGATAGTATGGGGTTTGGTAATGCAGTTTGATTACTTGTAGATGTTGTTGAATAAGCTTTGTTTATACTAAGCGATTAACTGAAGCCTTATTACTGATTGTTATGAAGTAAAAGTTGAACTGTACGTAATCAGTAGGTTTTATCAGATAAATTATATCAGTGATGATATAAAAACTTACATTTCTAACAGATGTCCACATGACTTTTCTATGTTGATAACTATCTTCAACAGACACAACGATCTACTAGAAGACAGAGCTTGTTAATATTTTATTGGTGAAATGTGTGTAAGCTCAGGTTTCGGCACGGGCTTTACTCAGTTGTTTGAACGTTAACGTTGGTCGAACCTAGGTTACTAACCAACATATCCATACTCTAATGTGTTTGGCTGACATATAGTTTAGCATGCAACCAGAAGAGCAGACAGAGATTGAATCCAAAGATGTATTACGCAACACGCCTACATACAAAGCAAATTCTGTGCACGCACCAAATATTCTGTGACATCACTAGCACTGGGCCGTTCACGTAGGCCTTGAAACACTGGGTGCAGTGTTCATTTAAAGAGAGTGCATTGTAACGTATCGTGTTGCCGTGTTATTGGCGCCACTTTTTCTCGGTTGAGTAAGTCGTCTGCATGTCTTACTGGGCCTTTGGCTCACGTTTGTTTCTATTGTCTCCTTTCACAGGACTATCGTTGGAGCCTTTACTTCAGAAGAACGCTGTCCCCCTGTGTCTCCACGTTGCTCAAAGTTGGTTTACGTGTGTCACGGGTACACGAAACCAGAACGTCTGGCTTGCCTGTTACAATAGCGTGCGGGATACTGTCAGCCTACTTCATTTTAGGCAAGAGCAATCGTAGGAACTGACGTTCATGCACTCAACGGTACGTTTGCTGAGTGACTGGGCTAATGCGAATTCTCCACAGAAAACAAGTAATTTGTTTTGGACCAATTAACATGCGGATTGGTCTGTATCAAATACGGTGTATAACCCGCAAGTGCTAACTTCCAGTGAACAGCTCAGTTCATCTCAGTATTGTTATCGGTTGACAGCATCTCTATTTCCGGAAGGCGTTCATGCACTTCGTGTAAAAATCACTGAGGGATTACCCTTACTCCTACTGCGTCTAGGTTATTCGCATTCAGTGTAGTTCATGGACTAAGCGAAACGTTCGAACAGCATATCCACCTAGATCAAACTCGATATCGCCCTGGCTGTCGTTGCACCGGTCACATCTGTACACGTCACAAGATTCTTGAACTCCGCCATTCACACAGAAGACCAACAATTATTGTCCATTTATACGTTACAGCCGTCTTTGATTTGATTGACAGAGCTGCATTGTGAGGTTGTTTACCAGGGAGAGGTGTGCCTGAGAAGTATGTAAACATCCTGAAGGCAATTTATCATTAAACCTTGACCTAGTCTTGGGATCGTAGCAATGTATCGCTAAATTTTACTGTCTTAAAAGGGATGCGACAAGGTTGTCCACCCTTCCTTTCCCTGTCCAATTTTGTATTAGTAGAGACCCTAGAGTATATCCTGTTAGACTGCGAATCCAAACATATGGATCTTTTCCAGGCATTCGATTTCGAAACATCGCGTATGCGGACCACATTACTGCACCCTATGAAGGTTTACGGGGAGTCAAAAATGTCTCTGACAAATTAGGGACTCCACTTCGTTAGTTTGGATTGTCCATTACACCTTCTATATGTCAGATATTTTTACTGGACTGGCAGGACTGTGCGCCAATTCCTACCTTGGATAATGAACCGCCAATGAGGTTTGAGAAGTTTATGTAAATCGGTAGTTGTATCAACGCTAGTGGAATGTCTGATGATATCACAATTCGAACAATCGCAGCCCGGATGGCATTCGTCGACCTACACCATCTATGGCGGAGTCATCACCTCGGACCCCCTATGAAAGATCGTGTGTTGTGGAACCTAGTCTATCTACCTAGAGTAAGTTCATAACATGTCCATTTTCAACATTGGGCGCTTCCAGAACATCAACACCTGTCACGCTGTGCCTTGCTTTGCAAGTGGTGGGTTAGGCTGAAATCGTCAGCGTGGAGGACATTGCATTATTTGGGTTCGACGCATGAAAGCCCAGACCTTGGAGCTTTCTTCAACAAGA